>CM057337.1:758858324-759100474 GCA_030015575.1 Agapanthus africanus | reverse complement strand
AACCGATAAATCGCAAACCCATACCTTCCAGCATTCCAGAGGGCATAGGAGAAGGCAAGGGAACAACAACCGTCATAGCGGCGACCGGAGGTGCTTCAGATGGCACAATCTCAGCGTTCGTTGCACCTACAAACAAAATATCATCAGAAGAAACCGAACGTGATTGAGAAATAAAATAGTGACTTAAGACTTACCTAATGGGTCATCGACCAAAACCATGACGGAAGTATCAACAGGCATAGCGGCTTCTTCGCTCTCCTTCAGTGGGGTAGTTTCTGCACCCATGGATTCATCCCGTGATTCGACAAGGGCCGTCGTGACGCTTGCGATGCCCGCTGATACCAGGGAGCCATAAGGGGAAAGAGCAGCGGTTTGGGCAGTCCCATACTCCCGAGAGAGAGTAGCCACTTCGGCCTCCGTGGTCGCCATCGTCTCATCTGCCATCTCATCGCCAGGTCTCGGCCCTGCAGGATATGGTATATAAGAATTTGCAGATCGAGTTCTAATAAAAAAAAATGGCATTACGTTACCTTGCGAAAGATTCTCGGTTGCATCCCGAGCCGCGCGCGCAACCTGTTTATGGGCGGCAGACAGGGTAGTTGGAGCACCCTTTGAAGGAATAGCGACAGATGGAGTGGTGCTTGAGCCTGCACCTACAGCCAAGGCGACATCACATTCCTTCGCTGCGTGCTTCCCGCATTTCCTTTTAGTTTGAGCCGTGAGAGCCGACCTCCTCAAGACCTCTGACTGTTCGCCGCCGAAAGACGCGACCGGGACGTTAGGACGTCCAGCCTGAATTTTCGGGGACAGATGCTATTTGGTTTTATCCGTCCACCTCTCCGAAAATTCCAAGTTGGTTTATGGCACCGTGTATCAGAGGTTTAGATGGATGCGGCCGTTGTAGCAGATTTCGTCAGATTCCCCCTCGTTTACGAGGGGTTTTTGATTGTGGGGATGCTCTTCCCTGCAGGCGCAATCCCCTGCAGTTAATTACGCTACCGCATAGCGGTAACTACTTTCTCCTTCTCCAGATGGTCACATCGTGTCGTGTGTGTTTGTTTTATTTTTGGTTCCCTGTGGATTGTATACGGAGACTAATTTATGTTGTCGCCCGTAAGACGTGGATTAGTCCAAATCCGTATTTTCTTAGATTTGGGTTTGGGTTAGTTTAAGGACCGTTAGTCTTATTTTAGACTAAGATCAACTCAAACGTTTGTTGATGATACGTTAGTCTAATTTTTGACTAAGATCTACTCATATGATTTTGGGATCATTTAGATCCAACGAAAAAGTATTTGGACTCTATCGTTTTAGTTTAGGGACGTTGCGGTCCATAAGTTTAAGGACATCATAGTACATAGAGTTTAAAGACATCATAGTCTGTGGGGTTTAGTTTAGGGACGTTGTGGTCTATAAGTTTAAGGACATCATAGTCCATGGAATGTCTGGTTTTCAGGACCCGCCACCTCTCTGAAGACGTTGAAAAATTACAACGACACATATCAGAGGAATGAAGAGATATACCCTGAAACCAATGTTGGTTGGGAGATCTGTAGTCAGGTTTGGGACTAAGACCAATTAGGGAAATTGTGAGCAGATGGGCTCAGTTGGTTTGAGTTAGGGACCTGTGGTCAACTTGGGCTCCGCCCACTCAACTTTGATTAAAATGTTGAGCAATTGTTTGGGTGTTTGAACATTTGTTTGGGCTCAGTCCCTTTTTGTTCAATAATGCTGAGCATTAAATTGGGTTCTGACACCCCTCTTTATTTTTGTCTTTTATTGAGTGTTGAACACTCTTTATGGTGCAGAGCGCTTTATGTACAGAGCGCTGGAGCGCTAAAGCTCTTCTTTTAGAATAGCACCCATATGAGGAGCACGTAGTGCGCTTGGCGCCGAGCGCCAGACCTAGAGCGCTAAGGCGCATCTTTTAAAATAGTGTCCACGTAAGGAGTATGTGGTGCGCTTGGCGCCAGACTTGGAGCGCTGAGGTGCTTCTTATAAAATAGTGCCCACGTGAGGAGCACGTGGTGTTCTTGGCGCATAGCGCCAAACTTGGAGCGCTTAAAGAGCTTCTTTTAAATTGGAGCGCTAAGGCGCTTCTTATAAAATAGCGCCCACGTGAGGAGCACGTGACGCGCTTGGCGCTGAGCGCTAAACTTAGAGCGTTTAAAGCTCTTCTTTGGCAGCTCTGATTAGTTCTGTGGTCTGAGAATTAAATTCTCGGTTTATAAGAGACTTTGTCTCATAGATCTAAGAACCGAGTTCTTCTTTTTGTGAGGAGATGCTTTGATCTCTTCTGTTTTTTTTGAAAGACTTGGTCTTATAGATCTATGATCTAGAAAAAGAACTGAGTTCTTCTGATGTGAGAGTTAAACTCTCAAAAATCGAGGAGATGTTATGTTCTCACTTATTATCATTTACCTGGAAGAAAATTTCTTCTTCTTAGAGCTTCCTCTTCTCTTTTCCTTTCTTGAGTTTATGGGGGTGTTCGCCACCGAAAACAGGAGATGGAACCGCGTAGGTTCGTCTTGCTTGAATTTGGAGGCAGATGCTATTTGGTTTTATCCATCCACCTCTCCGAAGATGCCAAGTTGATTTATGACACCATGTATCGAAGGTTTAGACGGATGCGGCCGATGTAGCAGACTTCGTCAGATTCCCCCTCGCTGTGAGGGGTTTTTGATTGTGGGGACGCTCTTCTCTGCAGGAGCAAGCCCCTGTAGTTAATTACGCTACCGCATCGCGGTAACCACTTTCTCTTTCTCCAGATGGTCACTTCGTGTCGTGTATATTTGTTTTATTTTTGGTTGCCCGTGGATTGTATACGGAGACTAATTTATATTGTCGCCCGTAGGGCGTGGATTAGTCCAAATCCGTATTTTCTTAGATTTGGGTTTGGGTTGGATTTAAGGATCGTTAATCTCATTTGAGACTAAGATCAACTTAAACGTTGTTAAGGATACATTAGTCTAATTTTAGACAAAGAGCTACTTAATAGGATAATTTAGATCCAACAAAAGAGTATTTGGACTCTATTGTTTTAGTTTAGGGACATTGCGGTCCTTAAGTTTAAGGACATCATAGTCTGTGACAGTTTAAAGACATCATAGTCTGTAAAGTTTAAAGACATCATAATCTATAAGTTTAAGGACCTCACAGTCCATAAAGTTTAAGGATATCATAGTCCCTGAGTTTAAGGACCCCACAGTCCGTAAAGTTTTAGGACATCATAGTCCAGTTTAAAGACGTCATAGTCTGTGTGATTTTGGTTCAACCGTTTGGAGATACACCAAAAGTTATTGGTTATTGGGACCCTCCATCTCTCTGAAGACGTTGACGAATTACAACGACGTATATCAGAGGTATGAAGAGATGTACCCTTGAACCAATGTTGGTTGGGAGATCTGTAGTCAAGTTTGGGACTAAGACCAGTTAAAAAGATTTATGAGTATATGGGCTCAATTAATCTAAATGAGGGATCTGTGGCCAACTTGGGCTCGGCCCACTCAGTTAAAATGTTGGACATTTAATTAAGCTCAGTCCTTTTTCATTTAACAATGCTGACCATTGGTTTTTTGACATCATTTTTGTCTTTTGTTGAGTGTTGAGCTGCTATTATGGCTCTAAGGCTTTATGTAAATAACAGTTTATGTTTGCTCAGCGCACACGTGAGGAGCACATGGTGCGCTTGGCGCTAAGCGCCAGACTTAAAGCGCTAAGGAGCTTCCTGTGAGATAGCGCACACGTGAAGAGCACATGGCGCGCTTGGCGCTGAGCGCCAGTCAATGAGTACATAGCGCTCTTTATAAAATAGCGCCCATGTGAGGAGCACGTGGTGTGCTTAGTGCTGCGCGCCAACCTTGGAGCGCTGGACGCTGCTTTAGAAATAGCGCTTGGAGCGCTGGACACTGAGCGCCAGACTTGGAGCGCTGAGGCGCTTCTTTAATTGGAGTGCTAGAAGCGCTGTGGCGCTGTGCGCCAGTCTTAGAGCGCTGAGGCACTTATTTTCAATTGGAGCGCTAGGAGCGCTGTGGCGCTGTGCGCCAGTCTTGGAGCGCTGAGGCGCTTCTTTTCAATTGGAGCGCTAATGCTCTTTTTAGGCAACTTTGATCATTTCTGCGCTCTGATAATTAAATTCTCGTTCATAGGAGACTTTGTCTCATAGATCTAAGAACTAAGTTCTTATTTTAATAGAAGATTTTACAATCTCTTCTGTTTTTGTGAAAGACTTTGTCTTTATCTTATAGATCTGTGATCTAACGGGAACTAAGTTCTTCCCCCTCACTTTTTATGATGAGATGCTATGAACTCTTTTGTGAAAGACCTTGGTCTTATAGATCTATGATCTAGAAAAAGAAATAGGTTCTTCTTTTCTTTTGATGAGATGCTTTGATCTCTCTGTTTTATTTACTTTGAAGAAATTCTTTTTCTTCCGAGACCTTGCTCTTCTCTTTCAAATTTCTCAAAGTTTATGGGGGGGGGTTCCTCTCTGTGAAACTTATGGGGAGTTTATTCCGTCCGCAAAACTTGAAGTCTTGGGGCCTTTATATAATGGAGACTGATTTGTTGAATCAGCTAAAGAGATCTTTTCTCTAATTGATTTGGAGATGTTTCCCACCGTTGGATCTTTGATCTCAGGGCTTCTATTTTACAGAAGACAATCTTCTTGTTTTTAACAAGATTGGGAAATATTTTCCCATACAGAGCTTATTCTGTATCTTGGTGATTTTTAATCACCATTGGATCATTGATCCAACGGGGCTCTGATTTACAGAGCATAATCTTTTCTCTTTGGAAATATTCTGAGGAGAATTTTATTCTAGTAATTTGATGATTTATCATCTTCATTGGATCTTTGATCCAACGGTGGAGAACATTTAGTTCTCACACTTAGTGCTCTCGTTCTTTGCATGTGATGCGCTGTCACAGAGACTTTGACTCTTAGCACTTGGCGCTCAGCGCTTTCGTGCTTTGCACGTGATGCCCTGCTTCAGAGTCTTTGACTCTTCAGCACTGACGCTCAGCGCTCTCGTGCTTTGCACGTGAGACGCTGCTTCAGAGTCTTTGACTCTTTAGCACTGGCACTCTTGGTGCTCAGCGCTCTCGTGCTTTGCACGTGATGCGCTGCCTCAGAGTCTTTGACAAAAGCACCAGCGCTCTCATGTTTTGCACGTGAGGCGCTGCCTCAGTTCAAATTTTGAATTTTGAATAGAGCTTTGCTCTCAATTGAGGCCACATCTTTGAGGACTCTCCCCCCTTTTATAAGGGAACAAGTAGCTTTTGGCCGAAAATTTTGGCGGGAACAAATTCCCCCACTACTTTGCCCACGTAAGTATGTACGTGGGTGAAGTAGTGCAGCGTTATGTATGGCAATAGAATTGAGGGCTTAAGGGACAAGTTTAGAGTCCTTGTATCCTAAGACTTTTTTTATCTTCATGAGCCGTAAGGGTCTCAAGAAGGTTTTTTCTCCTTACAAGTCGAGAGGATCTCGTAGGTGTAAATTCTCGCTAGAAATCGTGAAGATTTCTAAGTGTTCATCGCCTCCGTGAGTCGTAAGTATCTCACTCGGGTATTTTTCCTTACGAATCGTGAGGACCCGTAAGTAGATTCTTTATTTCATTGGCGAATGTGGCTTTGGCAAATGTGGCCCGCAGATGGTCCATCTTGACCTCCTTGTAGAGCAGCAATGGCTTAGGAAACAGGTTCAGATCTGCCGTCTAAGACTTTTCAACTTTATGAGCCGTGAGGATCTCATAAAGACTTTTCTCCCTACGAGTCGAGAGGATCCCGTAGGTATAATTTTCTCCTTAGGGGTCGTGGGGACTCCTAAGTGTGTTTTCTCTTGAGAGTCGTAAGGATCCCACAAGAGAATTTTCTCCCTTACAAGTCGAGAGGACTCGTATGTGGCTGTTTCCCTCCTTGTTGATATTCGACTTGGGAGAGTATGGCCCGTGGATAGTCCATCTTGACTTCCTTGCAGGGCAATGATGGCTTAGAAGACAGGGTTGTGATCTGCCGCCTAATACTTTTCAACTTTATGATCCGTGAGGGTCTCATAAATACTTTTCTCCCTACGGGTTGAGGAGATCCTGTAGGTGTATATTCTCCTTAGGGGTCGTGAGGACTCCTAAGTGTGTTATCTCTTGAGAATCGTTTGGATCTTACAAGAGAATTTTCTTTTCATGTGCGGGGACACTAATTTCCCTGCCGGTCGAGACGAATCGAGAGATTTTGCCAAGGACACTAATTTCCCTGGGGTTAAGATGAATCGAGAGATTCCTGCAAAGATACTGATTTCCTTGCGGGTCGACGCGAATCGAGTGGTTCTCGTCAAGGACGCTGATTTCCCTGAATCGAGATATTTGTCAAGGACACTGATTTCCCTGCCGGTTGAGACGAATCGAGGTATTCCTGCAAAGACACTGATTTCCCTGCGGGTCGACGCGAATCGAGAGGTTCTCGTCAAGGACGCTAATTTCTATGAATCGAGATATTTGTCAAGGACACTGATTTCCTTGGGGTTGAGACGAATCGAGGTATTCCTACAAAGACACTGATTTCCTTGCGGGTCGACGCGAATCGAGAAGTTCTCGCAAGGGTGTCCTAACGTCACAGTTAACTCCTGCTAATAGAAGTCCGTTAGGGTCTGTGGTACTGGGGTTTTTTACCCGTCGCACTGTCGCGTTGGTCGATATATTCCTCGATATGCAATCTTGCTCTTCGGGTAGCCCCGCGACTGTCGTGTCTCTGATCCCTTCGGGGGCTGGACAAGACGTCTTCAAGTAATCTTCCAGGTAATATTATCGTTGAAAGAGCAAGCGTTAGGGATATTCCATGCCGCTTTTTACTTGAGGTTAGGCTCAGTTTGAGAGCCGCGATGAGTCATGACGACTCTGCGCTGGTGTGGGATGATCTCCGATGGTCTTTTCAGGTCTCATTTGAGTTTCCGTCAAGACCCTGAAGCGAGGGATTTTCCTTGGGTTCGTTTGTTGACATTGTGTCTGCAATATTGCGCCACACGTCGAGGTTGTCTCTGGGTTGTCTGTGAACCGTCGAGATTTGGAACTAGGGGACTTTGCCATGGCTCCGTCTGTTGATATCGCACCTGTATCCTACTGGAAGGAAGAAGAACGATGTTGTTGATCTCTAGGCCGTAGATGTAGTCGGCGAGCCTTGGAACTAGGGACTCTGCCATGGTTCCGAGGTAGTCTCTAGGTTGTCTGTGAACTGTCGAGATTTGGACCTAGGGAACTTTGTCGTGGCTCCGCTTTGTTAATGTTGTGTCTGCATCCAATTGGAGTACAGAGAAACGCCAGTGTTGATCTCTAGGTTGTCGATGTTGACGTCGAGACCCTGAAGCTAGGGATCTTCCTTTGCTTCGTTTGTTGATATTGTGTCTGCAATATTGCGATGAATGTCGAGGTTGTCTCTACGTTGTCTATGAACCGTCGAGATTTGGAACTAGGGGACTTTGCCGTGGCTCCGTTTGTTGATGTCGCATCTGCATCCTATGGAGGGAGAACGCTATTGTTGATCTCTAGGCTGTAGATGTTGCCGTCGAGACTTGGAACTAGGGACTCTGCCATGGCTCAGATGTAGTCTCTAGGTTATCTATGAACCGTCGAGATTTTGGAACTAGGGGATTTTGCCATGGCTCCGTTTGTTGACGTCGTATATTCCTGCAAAGACACTGATTTCTCTGCGGGTCGACGCGAATCGAGATGCTCTTGTCAAGGACGTTGATTTCCCTGAATCGAGATTTTTGCCAAGGACACTGATTTCCTCGGGGTTGAGGCGAATCGAGAGATTCCTTCAAAGACACTGATTTCCTTGTGGGTCGACGCGAATCGAGATGCTCTCGTCAAGGATGCTGATTTCCCTGAATCGAGGTTTTTGCCAAGGACACTGATTTCCTTGGAGTTGAGACGAATCAAGAGATTCCTGTAAAGACACCGATTCCTTGCGGGTCGACGCGAATCGAGATGCTTTCGTCAAGGACGCTGATTTCCCTGAATCGAGGTTTTTGCCAAGGACACTGATTTCCTTGGAGTTGAGACGGATCGATAGATTCCTGCAAAGACACTGATTTCCTTGCGGGTCGACGCGAATCGAGATTCTCTTGTCAAGGACGCTGATTTCCATGAATTGAGGTTTTAGCCAAGGACACTGATTTCCCTGGTGTCGAGACGAATCGAGAGATTCCTGCAAAGACACTGATTTCCTTGCGGGTCGAAACGAATCGAGGGGTTCTCGCCAAGGACGCTGATTTCTCTGAATCAAGAGGTTTAGCCAAGGACGCTGATTTCCCTGGTGTTGAGACGAATCGAGAGATTCCTGCAAAGACACTGATTTCCTTGCCGGTCGAAACGAATCGAGGGGTTCTCGCCAAGGACGCTGATTTCCCTGAATCGAGAGATTTAGCCAAAGACACTGATTTCCCTGGTGTCGAGAAATATCGAGAGATTCCTGCAAAGACACTGATTTCCTTGCGGGTCGACGCGAATCGAAAGGTTCTCGCCAAGGATGCTGATTTCCCTGAATCGAGAGGATTTTCCAAGGACACTGATTTCCTTGGGGTTGGTTGACTTGTTTCCGAGACAGAGTCATTGGATGACGTATTTCCGAGACGGGGTCATTTGATGACGTGTTTCCGCGACGGGGTCATTTGCTGACGTGTATCCGGGACGGGATCATTTGATGACGTGTTTCCGCGACGGGGTCATTGGATGACGCTAGGCTGTTTGTGAACCGTAGAGTCTTGGAACTGGGGACTTTGCCGTGGCTCCGATTGGTAGTGTCACGTCCGTGTCCTGCTGGCATGAGGAGGAACGCCGTTGCTTGTCTTCTGAGATGCAGATATTGCCGCTGAGACCCGATTCTCCTTTTGATAGAGTTTGTTGGGACACGTGGTTCCCTTTCGTTTATGCCTATGGATTGTATACAGGGGTCAGTATGGACTTACCTGCAGGGCAAAAAGTTTTATTTCAATTTTTTATTTCTTTCTGCGATGCTCTATCATTTCAGCTTTTTATATTGCGAAAGTCACGATTGCCCAATCATTTCGGCTATTTTTCACGGTGCCCAATCATTTCGGCTTTTTTTGTATGCATATATTTTACTCACTAATTTTTATTGCGAGTTGCCCAAACATTTCGGCTATTTCATATGCATTTTTTTCGAGTATGGAACTCAAGGTCTGGTACCAATCTTGCATCAGTATCGCTGCAACTGGAATGTTGCCAGGAGAGAATCATCATTTGCCATGAAAGGACTTGGAATTTGATACCAATTTAGGCATCAACATCGCTACAACTGGGATATTTCCAGGAGCGAATCATCATCTGCCTATGTCGATTCGAACAAAGGTGGCTTAGCAAACATGGTTAAGATCCTGTCGACTAAGGCTTTTGACTTCATGAGCCGTAAGGGTCTCATAAAGATGTTTCTCCTTACGAGTCGTGAGGATCTCGTAGGTGTCTTTTCTCCTCAGGAATCGTGAGGATTCCTAAGTGTATGTTCTCCTGTAAGTCGTAAGGATCTTGCAAGAGTGTTTTCTCCTTGTAAATCGAGAGGACCCACAAGTGTTTATTCATAGCATTCCTCGTCGTTGGTGGGACTCAGCAAGGAAATGATTATTTATGCCCGTAGATTGTATACAAGGGTCAGTATTGAACCGCTTGTAGGGCAAAAGTTTCATTTTAAACGTATTTTGTTTTCTTTCCGCGATACTCTATCATTTCAGCTTTTTGTATCGCGAAAGTTGCGATTGCCCAATCATTTCGGCTATTTTTCGCGGTGCCTAATCATTTCGGCTATTTTTTCTTTTTACTCGCTGCTTTTTATTGTGAGTTAACCAACCATTTCGGCTATTTTGTATGCATATTTTTTACTTGCTGATTTTGTTGCAAGTTGCCCCATCATTTCGGCTATTTCATATGCATTTTTGGCTCGTTGACTTTTCGCCACGAGTATAGAACTTGGAATGTGGTGCCAATCTTAGCATTAGCATCGCTGCGACTGGAATATTGCCAGGAGCAAATAATCATTTGCCGTGAAAAGACTTGGAATTTTTTTATCAATTTAGGCATCAACATCGCTACTACTGGAATGTTGCCAGGAGCGAAACATCATTTTCCTCTGTCGATTCGAACAAAGATGGCTTAGCAAACAGGGTTAGGATCCTGTCGACTAAGGCTTTTGACTTCATGAACCGTAAGGGTCTCATAAAGGTGTTTCTCCCTAGGAGTCGTGAGGATCTCATAGGTGTATGTTCTCCTTAGAAGTCGTGAGGACTCCTAAGTGGTGTTCTCTCTTATAAGTCGTAAGGATCTTGCAAAAGTGTTTTCTCCTTGTAAATCGAGAGGACTTACAAGTGTTGTTCACCAAATGTGCACATTTCTTGCCATTTGCATAACTTGGCAAAGAAATATTTATTCATGTCCCTGGATTGTATACAAGGGTCAATATGGACCGCATGTAGGGCAATTTGAGAGATATGACGGCTTAAGAACAGGTTTAGATCCCTGTAACTTAAGATTTTTGAATCCTATGAGCCGTGAGGGTCTCACAGGGGGGATTCTCCTCACGAGTCGTGAGGATCTCGTAAGTGTATTTATTTTAACGAGATTGCGCCCTTCCAGGTTTTCACAAGATCGCCGGCAGTCCTGTTGCTTTTTACTCACGGCGCCCTTTCGGGTTTTCATCCGTGCCCATTTTGCTTGTGGATATACCATTTTTTTAAACGAGATTGTGCCCTTCCGTGTTTTCACAAACTCGTCGGCAATCCTGCTGTTTTTACTCACGGCGCCCTTTCGGGTTTTCATCCGTTCCCATTTCGCTTGTGGATATACCTTTTTTTTTTTGTTTTTTTTAGCGGGGCATTCCACTAGGTTGTAGGACTTGCTTGTAGGCCCCTTAATATCCTTCCTACCTTTTTAGAAGAAAGGACCATTCTACACAGAGATTGTTCCGCCAGTAAGGAATATGCCCCCTGTGTATATCTCGGGAGGGGACGAGTACCTACGCCGTCGCTATTTTGGCGATAGGTTGCTTCAGAGCCGCTTATTTTGTTGAGCGTAGGCGACAAACGCCATCTTGCCTTCGCTTTTCACACGTCATCATCGGATGAGAAAGAGTCTTGACCTATTTGATCCAATCGAACCATTTTATCCATGAGTTCTTGGAAGGTTGTCGGCTTGAAGAGGGCCATATACGAGGATGCCTTTTGAATTTGGGTCAAGGGTGGCTATGAATATTCCCACAGCTGCCGCTTCTTCGATACGTTGCTCATATTTGACCAGAGATTTCACCATCGGGTAACATATTGAACCTAAGTCTCATTCGGTCTAACCCTTTCGTTGACCAGCGCCGTCACGGTAGTATGTTCGTTCTCATTAAAGAATTCCTGACAGAAGAGCATATCCATTTCGTTGAAGCTCTTCATGAAATCATTTGGGAGTTCCGCATACCATTCGAAGGCAATGCCCGCCGAGACAGCTGACGAACTGTCATAGGAGGAGTATATCATTTCCTCCAGTATTTCCGCACATGGATTTAAATCACGCAATGTGCTGGCGAGGATTCCCAGTTCCTTAGTGCATGTGTAACGTTGGAAGTGTGTACTCTGGCGGGTACTGTATTTGATCGTACCATGTCGGATACGGTCGACCGGCCTTGATTGATCTATTTGCGGCTTCACTGGCGTAGTGAATTTTGATTTGCTGAGCGGCATATTCGTTCAGCTTTGCTTTTGGAATCATTTCCTCCTCAGCCGTTGATGAGATTTGCAGAGGATTTGAAATGTCATCCTTATCTTTAAGACCAACTACCGGCGGTTCATTTGTCAGTGGTTCCAATTGAACCATCATTCCAGCTATATTCTGAATCAGAAGGGCCATCTGGTTGATTTTAGTGGACATTTCTGCCGCTTCTTCATCTCTCTTTTTCAGAGCGCGCTTTAAGAAATCAATATCCGACTTCTTCTCTACTCTTTCTTCGGGTGCGTCCTCGAGATTTTCCTTAGGCGATGGATTAGCGTTTGCTGCCGCCTAAGCGAGCGTTTCTTACAGCTTTTCACGTTGCAGTTAAACTTTTGTCAAGGAATGAGTTTGGGTCGGTGACTAGTAGAAGCTCGAACTTCGTTTTGGAATTCACCACATAGACTATGTGAACAACCATGCCCCCATGCTTGGGGTGTTTGGAGTCTTGGCCTTTGGAGTTTGTGTTCATATCATAATATTGCATTTTATATTCCCCATTCTTATGCATTTTACAATAAAACAGGTGCTTTTGACCCATGTCTTCTACATATTACAGGTTACAGGTTCTTGGACAGAAAAGAGTGAAAACGATGAAAAGACGATGCAAAAGTGGACTTTGACCAACGAACAGAAGACTCTTGATCAAGCCTACATCAAAGATAAAATTCACAAAGTACAAGGCAATGCAAGGTCCAAGATTACAAAGCGAACGGTTAAAAGTCCACCCAATTATTCACTGGAGATTTGGAAGAAACATAGAAGCTATTTTAATAAAAGAACCAAATAATAAGGAAGCCCAAAGATTCAAGGCCCAATACTTCCTTTTAAAGAGACAGAGATATAAAATTTTACCAAAGCTTGAAGTCTACTTTGACTAGGTCTTCATAAGGATATTTTGGTAAATGTAGACGTGCGAATCAATTGTAACCTAGGGTTTCCTATCTTCTATAAATAGGAACTCTAAATCATTGTAAAGGCTATGCCTCCCTTCATTAATAAAATTCAGATTTCTTTTGGAGAGCATCAAGTTGTAAGTTCTTTATTTTCTGCCCTAGATTAATTTTCTATTCTCTGCCCTAGATTAAATTTAATTTCTTGCCCTAGTTAGATAGTTAGATCTTTAATTCAATTGCCCTAGATTAATTTAGTTTTTAGATTTAATTAATCCATTCACACCGTTTGGAATTAACTCGTAAGAGCGATTAGGAAATTCACAACATCCCTGTGGACCGACCCGTACTCACCGGCTAGCTGCAAAGCGACGCCGTTCTTGATTGCGGTAATAGATATTGAGATTAATCAAATGGCGCCGTTACCGGGGATGGCGTGTTGTTTCCTTTTTTGCAATTTCGGGTTAATCAAAATTCAAAAAATCATAAAAATCTGAAAAATAAAAAAAATATAAAAATATATCATCTGTTATTTTTGGGAAGGGTATCTTTGTTTGAATTTTACAGGATCTACAATCAAGTTCGGATCTGGAAATCTTCAGAGATCAAAACAGCAAATATCAAATCCGAACAAACAGAACATCACAACAACCGAGGAACAGAAGAAATTTGGAGGACTGAGTTAAACAAGAAGAATCGCGGTGATCTGGTCCCAAAAAACCAAAAAACCAAAAAAAAACAAAACAAAAAAAAAACTCTGTAAGTCTTCTGATCTCCTTTTCTGCGAATCTCTGATATCTCCTCTGAAAAATCTCCTGCAGGATTCTTTGCGCTTAAAAATATTTTCCCTTCCAAATAACAAATCTTGTGCAGGATTTTTGCGCCTCGCTTAAAATAGAAATTGATTGCAAGTAATATTTTTTGTTCTGCATATCTTTTATCGAAAATCTTTTTGCAAAATTTCCAAATAAAGAGCAAGCGAAAAAAGGAAAATTTTAATTAGAAAGCTTACAAACTTTGAAATTCACAAAAAAGATTTGATTGCAAGTGATTTACTGTTTTGCATATCTTTAATAGGATTTTAAGGGGCTTTTGACCAATTCAGATTGGGTGGGGATTTCATCACCCTTCCAGGACCCCAGAAATCCCATAAGGCATTTGCATTGACCATTCTTAATTAAAAAATACTAGACTCAGCCCTAAGGACTTCGAGCTCAATAGGACAGAGGACTAGTTATAGGCATCGGACGTTTATCCTAACCTGACTTTGCGGTGTCTAGGCAAGTGTGTCAAGGCAAGTGGTTACTTAATTAGGACCGCTACTTGTAGCGGGGAGCCTCCCACTTACCTGGCACTTACCTGGCCGCAATTGGCGGTGAAGAGGCGGTTTGAGGTCCTATTTCTAGCCCTTTGGAACAGTTAGGAGCTGTCTAGCTGACCTAGGTGACCCTAGATCTAGGCCTGATTATGCATTTCTGGTTGATTGCATTTGTGTCTAAGCCCTTTATCGAAAATTCTTGCAAAACAAAAAAAAAAAATAAGAGGAAAATTTTTATAAGAAGACTTGCAACTTTTGTCGCTAAGAAATCCTTGCACCGCCCAACCTTCTTTCTTTTCCCCTTTCTTCTATCATGGGTACCCCACATCATAAATCTCTTGCCGAACTTTGGTATCCCGAACCTAACTATGCCTCATACGTCAATTGTTTCGGTCAATTTAAGGAAGATCCCTCCGTGCCCAAAATTTCTTTGAAAGATCAAATAGAAGCGTCTAGGAGAAACAGTTCGACTTTGCAACCCACTTTGTGTCAACCTTCACCACCTTTATACGTTGATACCACTTTTTCAAGTCCTGCTGTAACTCCTAAACCGATGTCCATTGCTGAGCATATTGCTCAATCTCGTAGCCGATCTTTCACTCCACTCCACACATCCAGTTATAGGGATCAACAAGTTCATTTACCTTTCTATCCACAGGTTGATCCTATTCCTGTCCAGCCATCCACTTCCTACCAGTCCTACCCGACTTTCCCACCGTCACTAGACACTGTTTCTACACAGCCTTTTGTGAGTTTCACGTATCCAAACAATTTCGAATCTTTTACCAAAACCCCTTCACCACCCATGTCTAGTTTGGAACAGTCGTTGGCAACTTATATTGCAGCAACAAACAAAATGACTAGGAATGTGGAAGCGTCCATGGCTGCCCTTATGCAACCGAGTGAACCGGTAGCTAGTTTCCAACTCGCTCCAAATTTTCCAATATATGAGGAGGCGGTTGGACAGAGTGAGAATTTGAGAGGATTTCCAAATCAAACTTACCCATACCCAATTCCAGCCCACAACTCCGGTTTTCCATCGATTGTCCCAAATAATTCACCAGTTGAAAATAAAAACGAGTTGTGTGATTTTGTAGTGCTTGATTTGCCAGATTGTGAAGAACTCCTTTCGAGTGAAACCACACCTAATCCTTTCGATCTTTACACCTCCACTCTAGAACCTAAATCGATAAATATCCATGCTTTTGATGAGGTGTCAGAAAATATTGATTTTCACTTGATTGAGGATATAGACGCCGGGCATATTTTGGATGATGAACCGGTCGATTTGATTGAAATTTTATGTCCAATTCATCATCCCGAGTCATTAAATGTTTCTCCCGAACTTCATATGCGTCTTGATTTTGATGATAATGGCATGGATGAGTTAACTATTGAGGAGACTTATGAGGATAGTATTGAGGAGAGTCTTGAGGATAATATTGAGGTTGAACCATTTTTGTTTGATGTGTCGGATTTTCCAATTCAGCCTCCTGAACCTTTAACTGCTATACACCCTCCCTCCTTTCCATCGTTCCGACCACGTACAAGATCACGCTTGAAGACTGTGAGCTTGAAAAATTTTCATTTGAATCTGACACAATTCTCACAGCCGATAACACTTACGAGTGTTTCACTTTTTCGGACGATGTTGATGACTCACCGCCCGAGTTTGAGTCCTTTGAATTTTCAGATGAGTTAGTTGAACCATCAGACTCGGTTGCTTACAGTCGTTTCGAACCATTAATGGAATCTTTCGAGTTCGAGACAGTTTACTACGGTGAGAATGAGACTATCCCTAATTCACTCCTTTCCCTACCTTCCATTGTTCCGACCGTGCAAGTGACCGTTACGCTTTCATCTCCTATACCAAGTTCGACGTACCCATGTTTTCTTGCGAATCTTGAGGGATTTGACCCAATTTCTCGACGGGTTGATAGATTAGCACAATCGCTTTTTACACATCGGTCATCACAAATTGCATTAATTTATTCACTCGATTTACACCCTCAAGATCGTACTCCACTTCTTTCTCTTTTCCGCCATTCTTCTCCCCCACCGAGACCGTATCCCGTTTCTACCTCCACACGGTCTCGTGTGCTTCTCATCTCTTTTCTTTCCACTACATTCTTTCACCAACTCGATAATTACCACGATAAGATTTTTGAATGGTTGGTGCTAACCTTTGGCTTATGTAAGGCCAAGCTTAAGTTTGGAGGGAACCTTGTTGTATATATGTATATATATTTTTTTGTTTTCTTTTTCTATAAAAAAAATAAAAAAAATTTCAAAACAAAAAAAAATTCAAAAATTGTAAATAAATAAACAGGGGAGTGCCGGCATTTCAACCCTCTTGGTGTAGAATGACAGTGAGGACACTGTCAAGTTTACGTTTGGGGGTATGCTCGGTAAGTTTTCTTCCTTCACATTCATATGTACATTTTTGCATTTGCATACTTATTTTAAAACCCAAAAAAATTGAAAAATTTCAAAAATTATAAAAATTATTGTATTCAATTTTTGCCATATTTGATTTGAGTTTGACAAATAGGTTAACTAGCTAGGAACAACTAGATCTTAGACTTAGTAAATTAAAAACCCTAAAAATAACCTTCCTTAAAGTTTAAAGGTAGAAAGTATATGTCTTTGTAGTTTATTTAGAAATAGGCAAATTTTGAGTTCACTTCTTGGGCTAAGTCGAAACGAAGGAAAAGTATCGATATTTTTATTAGAGTATAAGTTTGAAAAATAATTCCTAGCTTAAGTCTAGATTCTGAAAATGTATACCCTACAATTTGCACAATCACGCACCTTGAAACTTGGAATAGTAGAAGAGACCTTGAAATGCTCTTGTCTAAAGTATTTAGTACGAAGAAAATAAAAGAAAAAAAAAGTGAATAAAGAAAAAAAATGAACACTGGTTTTTGTGATTACTTAAGGCTGTAAAAATAGAAAAATATTTAGCGAGAGTGCTTCATCACCTAGTGCCTTAGACCAACTGGTTTGGGAGTCACTGCTAAAAGCCTTGGGTGTTGCAAGACTAGGAATTATGCTTTAAAGTGCAAGCATATCTTGTAATCGGTTGTTGGTACCTCAAGAAATATTAACGGTCGCATGAAGGATGTGTAAGCAAAATTCAATTAAAAATTCACCTACTAATAAGTACTTTGGACAACGGACAAGGGTATGATTGCTTGATTTGAATTTCCAAGCGTAGGGGTGATTTATACACACACGTGGGGATATGTGATTGGAGTTTAGATGAGAGAAAGGAGTGAAGAATAGAACTTGTATCTTTAGTAGAGTTGATAGAAATTCCTAAGTGGAGATGGAACCCTAGAAGGAAAACTTAAGAGATGCCGAAAGCTAGGTAGGTCTGCAAAACATATATAATCTTAAGTTAAATGATGAGGAAGCGTGAAGAATATGGGTGGATAGTTTATGAGTCGACGATAATAGAATTCCTTGTTAGAAAACCTAATTGGAGAATTAAAGTTGAAAAAGCCAAATTGATAGGATTTTGTGGGTAGCATCCGCTGAAAACCCTCAGGAGACAACACTCCTCCTACTAGGGACACCTAGAGGTTTAACGGCTTGTTGCACGAGCTCAGTGCAATCGCGTTTCCCTGTGAAAGTGCGGTTAGGTTTTTTGTAGAGAATAAAAAATAATAAGTTTGCTCGAGGACGAGCAAAAGATAAGTTTGGGGGTATTTGTTTATATCATAATATTGCATTTTATATTCCCCATTCTTATGCATTTTACAATAAAACAGGTGCTTTTGACGTATGTCTGCTACATATTACAGGTTACAGGTTCTTGGACAGAAAACAGTGAAAACGATGAAAAGACGATGCAAAAGTGGACTTTGACCAACGAACAGAAGACTCTTGATCAAGCCTACATCAAAGATAAAATTCACAAAGTATAAGGCAATGCAAGGTCCAATATTACAAAGCGAACGGTTAAAAGTCCACCGCAATTATTCACTGCAGATCTGGAAGAAACATAAAAGCTATTTTAATAAAAGAACCAAATAATAAGGAAGCCCAAAGATTCAAGGCCCAATACTTCCTTTTAAAGAGACAGAGACATAAAATTTTACCAAAACTTGAAGTCTACTTTGACTAGCTCTTCCTAAGGATATTTTGGTAAATGTAGACGTGCCAATCAATTGTAACCTAGGGTTTCCTATCCTCTATAAATAGGAACTCTAAATCATTGTAAAGGCTATGCCTCCCTATGCCTCCCTTCATTAATAAAATTCAGATTTTTTTTGGAGAGCATCAAGTTGTAAGTTCTTTATTTTCTGCCCTAGGTTAATTTTCTATTCTCTGCCCTAGATTAAATTTAATTCCTTGCCCTAGTTAGATAGTTAGATCTTTAATTCAATTGTCCTAGATTAATTTAGTTTTTACATTTAATTAATCCATTCACACCGTTTGGAATTAACTCGCAAGAGCGATTAGGAAATTCACAACATCCCTGTGGACCGACCCGTACTCACCGGCTAGCTGCAAAGCGATGCTGTTCTTGATTGCGATAATAGATAGTTTTTGAGATTAATCAGTTTGCTTCGGGCACTTGAGCTTTATTAAGCCTCTCTTTGTGAAAAGCAGCTTTGGTTTTGGGAGGAGCCGCTGTATCAGTATCCGTCTTGGGGTGAGTCCCCTTCACCTGCTTCCACACCTTATATATAGATGAGGAAAGTTGTCTAAGGGAGCGAACCTGTTTCTGCTCTCGTGGGATCTCCATGGGCTGCGGAGACTTCTTCAATATTGCGGTAGACGAATTTTGTCTGACCCTTCACAACAGTTTGAAGCTGTTCCCAGTTGGAACAACAACATTCACCACTGGGGTTGAAACAGGACCATGCAGAGAACTGCCCTTAGCTCATTTTGTATGATGCCGAGATCGACGTTGACCATTTCTTACGGCCGGGATTTGATTAGCTCCAGGATTTTGCCGAGTCTGCCCCCTGTTTCCTTTGAGAGCCTAAATATTCTGCCCCCTGCGTCGACCTTGGTCCTTGGCAGGTGCCAGTTGTTGGAGGACAGATTTTGTCGGCAAAGTTGCAGCTTGGAGAACCAGCCTGTGGAAGATAGACTTCCTCTGGGATTCCTCCATCGGCGTTGAGGCACCGAGGGTGGAAGGTGGGAGTATCGACCCAAAAAGAAGCCCGTTGATTTCTTGAAGAGTCGGATTGCAGAGATTTGAGGCTGCAAGTGGCCCATACTTGACTCCATCGGATATGACAGAGCCTGAGTTGCTAAGGTGGGAGCAAATGTCATTCTTCATAGAGACGAAATGCCGGTTTCGGTATCCCCTCCCCTAAGGGCAACCACAAATATATATACCGCGATTATTTGATCGCGGAAAAACACGACACACGAAATGTAGAGTGGAAAGAGGAAAAGGTCCTACCGGGCGTGCTAGAATCTGTTCGCCGCTGAAAACGGGAGACGGAACCGCGTAGGTTCATCTTGCCTAAATTTGGGGGCAGATGCTATTTGGTTTTATCCGTCCACCTCTCCGAAGATGCCAAGTTAATTTTTGGCACCATGTATCGAAGATTTAGACGGATGCGGCCGATATAGCAGACTTCGTCAGATTCCCCCTCGTTGTGAGGGGTTTTTGATTGTGGGGACGCTCTTCCCTGCAGGAGCAAGCCCCTGCAGTTAATTACGCTACCGCATCACGGTAACCACTTTTTCCTTCTCCAGATGGTCACTTAGTGCCGTGTATGTGTTTTATTTTTGGTTTCCCGTGGATTGTATACGGAGACTAATTTATGTTGTCGCCCGTAGGGCGTGGATTAGTCCAAATCCGTATTTTCTTAGATTTGGGTTTGGGTTGGGATGGGTTTAAGGATCGTTAATCTCATTTGAGACTAAGATCAACTTAAACGTTGTTAAGGATATGTTAGTCTAATTTTAGACTAAGATCTACTTAACAGGATCATTTAGATCCAACAAAAGAGCATTTGGACTCTATTGTTTTAGTTTAGGGACATTGTGGTCCTTAAGTTTAAGGACATCATAGTCCGTGACAATTTAAAGACGTCATAGTCTGTAAAGTTTAAAGATATCATAGTCTATGAGTTTAAAGACCTCACAGTCCATAAAGTTTAAGGACGTCATAGTCCATGAGTTTAAGGACCCCACAGTCCGTAAAGTTTAAGGACATCATAGTCCAGTTTAAAAACGCCATAGTCTGTGTGATTTTGGTTCAACCGTTTGGCAATACACCAAAAGTTATTGGTTATTGGGACCCTCCATCTCTCTGAAGACATTGAAGAATTACAACGACGTATATCAGAGGTATGAAGAGATGTACCCTTAAACCAATGTTGGTTGGGAGATCTGTAGTCAAGTTTGGGACTAAGATCAGTTAAAAAGATTTATGAGCATATGGGCTCAATTAATCTAAATGATGGATCTGTAGCCAACTTGGGTTCGGCCCACTCAGTTAAAATGTTGGACATTTAATTAAGCTCAGTCCTTTTTCATTTAACAATCTTGACCATTGGTTTGGGTTCTGACAATATTTTTGTCTTTTGTTGAGTGTTGAGCTCTCATTATGGCTCTGGGGCTTTATGTAAAGAACAGTTTTTGTTCGCTCAGCGCACACGTGAGGAACACGTAGTGCGCTTGGCGCTAAGCGCCAGACTCAAAGCGCTAAGGCGCTTTCTGTGAGATAGCGCACACGTGAAGAGCACGTGGTGCGCTTGGCGCTGAGCGCCAGCCAATGAGTACATAGCGCTCTTTATAAAATAACGCCCATGTGAGGAGCACGTGGTGCGCTTGGCGCTGAGCGTCAATCTTGGAGCGCTGGACGCTTCTTTTAAAATAGCGCTTGGAGCGCTGGGCGCTGAGCGCCTGACTCGGAGCGCTGAGCCGCTTCTTTAATTGGAGCGCTAGAAGCGTTATGGCATTGTGCGCCAGTCTTGGAGCGCTGAGGCGCTTCTTTTCAATTGGAGCGCTGTGGCGCCAGTCTTGGAGCGTTGAGGCGCTTCTTTTCAATTGGAGCGCTAAGGCTCTTTTTAGGCAACTTTGATCATTTCTGTGCTCTGATAATTAAATTCTCGTTCATAGGAGACTTTGTCTCATAGATCTAAGAACTAAGTTCTTATTTTAATAGAAGATTTTACAATCTCTTCTGTTTTTGTGAAAGACTTTGTCTTTATCTTATAGATCTGTGATCTAAGGAGAACTAAGTTCTTCCCCCTCACTTTTTATGATGAGATGCTATGATCTCTTTTGTAAAAGATATCGGTCTTATAGATCTATGATCTAGAAAAAGAAATAGGTTCTTCTTCTCTTTTGATGAGATGCTTTGATCTCTCTGTTTTATTTACCTTGAAGAAATTCTTTTTCTTCCGAGACCTTGCTCTTCTCTTTCAAATTTCTCAAAGTTTATGGGGGGGGGTTCCTCCCTGTGAAACTTATGGGGAGTTTCTTCCGTCCACAAGACTTGAAGTCTTGGGGCCTTTATATAGTGGAGACTGATTTGTTGAATCAGTTAAAGAGATCTTTTCTCTAATTGATTTGGGGATGTTTCCCACCGTTGGATCTTTGATCATAGGGCTTCTGTTTTACAGAAGACAATTTTCTTGTTTTTAACAAGATTGGGAAATATTTTCCCATACAGAGCTTATTCTGTATTTTGGTGATTTTTAATCACCATTGGATCATTGATCCAACGGGGCTCTAATTTACAGAGCACAATCTTTCCTATTTGGAAAGATTCTGAGGAGAATTTTATTCTGGTAATTTGATGATTTATCATTTTCATTAGATCTTTGATCCAACGGTGGAGAACATTTAGTTCTAGTGCTTGGCACTCTCGTGCTTTGCACGTGATGCGCTGTCACAGAGACTTTGAGTTTTAGCGCTTGGCGCTCAGCGTTCTCGTGCTTTGCACGTGATGCGCTGCTTCAGAGTTTTTGACTCTTCAGCAATGACGCTCAGCGCTCTCGTGCTTTGCACGTGAGGCGCTGCTTCAGAGTCTTTGACTCTTTAGCGCCGACTCTCTTGGCTCTCAGCGCTCTCGTGCTTTGCACGTGATGCGCTGCCTCAGAGTCTTTGACTCTTTAGCGCTGACGCTTTTGGCGCTCAGCGCTCTCGTGCCTTGCACATGAGGCGTTGCCTCAGTTCAAATTTTGAATTTTGAATAGAGCTTTGCTCTTAATTGAAGCCGCATCTTTGAGGACTCCCCCCTTTTTATAAGGGAACAAGTTGCACTTGGCAGAAAATTTTGGCGGGAGCAGGGGGGTTCTTTTGTGCTAATGATCTCGATCCTCTCATGCCACACACTTGAAGTCTTGGGTCCTTTATATAGTGGAGGCAAGGTTGTTAATTTGGTTAAAGAGATCTTTCATTGAAAGATCTTTGATTGATTTGGGGATTTTATCCCCCGTTGGATCTTTGATCCTATGGCTTCTGTTTTACAGAAGATTTTTCTCTTGTTATTAACAAGATTGGAAAATATTTTCCCAAACAGAGATTATTCTGTAATCTTGGTGATTTTATTAATCACCATTGGATCTTTGATCCAACAGTGTGCTGTTTTACATAGGGCAATCTTTCCTGTTTAGGAAGATCCGAGGAATATTTCCTCAGCAGAATTTGATTCTGAATTTTGATGATTTATCATCTTCGTTGGATCTTTGATCCAACGGTGGAGAACATTTAGTTCTGACGTCAGCGCTCCCGTGCTTTGCACGTGATGCTTCTGTCTCAGAGTCTTTGACTCTTTAGCGCCGGCGCTCTCGTGCTTTGCACATGAGGCGCTGCCTCAGAGTCTTTGACTCTTTAGCGCTGGCGCTTAGCGCTCTCATGCTTTACACGTGATGCGCTGCCTCAGAGTCTTTGACTCTTTAGCGCCGGCGCTCTTGGCGCTCAGCGCTCTCGTGTCTTGCACGTGAGGCGCTGCCTCAGTTCAAATTTTGATTTTTGAATAGAGCTTTGCTCTCAATTGGGAAAACAAATGTCCCCCCACCGTTGCGCTCACGTGGCTTACACGTGAGTGCAGCGGTGGCCGCTTTACCACCGTCAGATCAACTTGGAAGTTGGATAGACTTCTAATGCCTACAAATAGGGCCTTTGGCCCTTGAGATGATTTCTGTTCATCTTCTTCCCTTCTTGTTTTTCTGAGAATTTAATTCTCCTTCACAGCTCTCTGCCTAAAGGAAATTCCTTAAGTGTTAAAACTCTGTCCAAAAATTTGGTAAAATTTGAACCCATTAACAGAGCTTTGCTCTACTTTAGATCATAGATCTTCTTTAGGGTTTCTTAACCCGTTAATTAAAAACCAGAGCTTTGCTCTTCCTAGATCATGGATCAGAAGAAGAAATCCTTTTTAGGGTTTCTTAACCCATTAACAAAGAACTCTCAGAGTTCGCTTTACAGATCTTAAAGATCCTGAAGTTTTTTAACTTTAGGGTTTCGCTGAGTTACTCCATCGTTTTCACAGAGAGTGTAGCTCTTAAAATTTTTAGGGAATTCTATTCCTCTCATGATTAGAGTTGACAGAAGTCACTCTTGCCTGCAGAGCGTTGCTCTCGAGGGAGATTAACTCCTTGGCCCGAGAGGCCTCCCATTAAATGAGAATCCTTTTAGGATTTTCTATTTAATGAATGACTGTCTCATCAATGCTGAGACTGTCTCATCAATGATGAGCCGTCATCTTGATTGTGTGGGTCCCCTTTGGTCCCTTTCCGCTGCATTGCAGTGCGGTACGAATTTAAAGTACCAAGTGCCAGAACTTAAACTGTAGCATTGACGGCTAACTCTTGTTCTTTTTTCGCGCAGGTACTATGTCTTTCGACACTTCTTTCCCGTTTGTTCGTCCAGAAAGCGCATTCCCTGAAGTGCCCGTGGATAGTGAAGTCTTTGCGCTGATCAAAGATCACGACCCTGAGCAAAAGTCTCTTCATTTATGGGGGTCGTAGTACAATCAAATCATCCGGGGTCGACGCAGCTTCTCTTGTGCGACGCCTTCAGAACCAATCTCCGTTGTTCACTATGCCGACTCACCCCAGGTTAATTATGCCGTAGAGGAGGTCCACTGGACCTCAGAGGGTCGCCTTCAGCACTCTATGGCCGCGATACCTATGCAGCCACCGATTGCTTTAGATATTCTGGGACGGCGTATATGTCAGGGTGAGTCGCGCCCATAGGGACAGGTGTATATGATTGACCTGACTCCTCGTCATTCGGCCGGATACCTGCAGTGGGCCCGGTACATCTTATCGGCAAAAAAGTCGGCGTTATTGAAGCTCAGGATGTACCCTGCTATCTATGCGTCGCTTTTACAGTATCCGTCGTTTCCGGTGTGGTGGATTAAGGCTTTCTTAGAGCAATAGAACATCCCGACACACACATTTTTCTTATCGGATCGGGAGGTTTCAATCTCCTTGGAGGAGTTTGCGGAGATCTCAGGCCTACCTGTCAGAGGGGAACACTACGAGGAAATACTTTCCCCTGATGAATACGTCTTTGTGACCCGATCAGTAGTGATGGGTCTGACTCCAGAAAATGCCATTCAACACCGATTCCCAAGCTTAATCAAGGTGTTGAATATTTATGAGTGCCTGTTCTTGGAATCTGGGGGGCACGTCATCAGCTTCTCAGATTTTATTGCCTGCTTTCTCCGCCCCGAAGTCTTTTCAAAGGAAGCTGCAAAATTTTCCAAGCTCGCCGATCCCTTCGGCTTTGGTTTGGACAAACAGCCGGCAGCGGAAGCGTGTCAGAGGAATTTCTTTCTCCTGGACACCCCGGTCGTCCCCTTCGCAGAGCTTGCAGCTTCAGACATCGACGAAGAGAAGTTCTTTTTGGGGTTTCTCAGCCTATGGCTAAGTTGGTTCGTACTTCCCATGCACCCTCGTCATATGAGGCCGTCTGTTTTCTACCCGGCTCACCGGATGATTGAAGGAACGCGGGTTGCTGTCGGGATTGCCGGGCTGGCTCATTTGTATCACGGCTTGAGCTTAGCGGCGGACACTACTCAGCCGGGTTTAGAGCCCGTACATCTCCCGCTGCACTATTTTACTTCGTGGATCGAGCTGCACGTGCTTGGAGACTTTGGAATCCACAAACGTCCCCGTTTCTATGATAGCTATAATTTTCCCCGGGTGATGTCTCTAATCGATGCCTCTGCTTCAGACCCGTCATCGCAAGAAGCTTGGGGAGTGATCCTCCGCCCACGCATTGTTGGGGACAGCATGACCTTCGTTGATAGGGTCATGACTATCGGTAAGGAGTCAACTAAGGCGGTGCAGCCGCTGCGTGACACCTTCAAGGACGGGGTTTCTACGTTGAAGGCTCAGGAGATCCTGCATTTGTACTCGATCAGGCCGGGCTTCTTAGTATTTAGGATGAACGAGTCGGCGTTGTTTATGATGTACAACCTGCACCGCTTTGCTCAATAGTCGGGTTACAACCAGGGTGTTCCCCTCGAAGCTTTTCTGGCTGAACCGACTGACACTGAAGAGGGCATTCGCACTATGCTGCACCACTTCATGCACCAGAATACCGGGTCCATCTTCCTTATCAGCGAGCCGAGCTACATCCCGAACGCCTCGAACGCATATGTGGCATGGTACCAGCATATGATGGGTGCCGTGATTAGGGAAGAACGACGACTGATGCTTGATCGCAAGGGTGCAGTCCCTGCCGGTAACCCGTCCGTCCCTTTAAAACGACGAGTTGCCGTTCGTCCTTCATTAAGGGAGACTAATACGGATGTGGACCCTCACACCTTTACTTCAAAGCCACAACCCAGCGTTCCTAAAATGGTAGCTATAGCGTCTCCGGACTCTGGAGTTGGCGCGGAGATTGGGACCGGTCGTCCAAAAATGCCCGTGAAGCGTAAGCTCCTATCGTCGGCTGCCGGGGCTCGTTCGCAGAAGAAGAAGAAGTCGATGTTTTCTGTCGACGTCGTACTCGTCCAGGAGCCCCATGCTCTCTATAGCGAGGGCTTGAGTGAGTACGGGACCAATGGGGGTCTATTTATTTAGCCTGCGGATGATACCGATCTTCAAGCCGCCCTTGTGGCTTCCGAGCGACAGGCTTGCACGGAGGCGGCGTTGCTATCGCTTGCGGAGACGAGTATGCTCTAGTCATGTCATTTTGAGCTTTCTCCTTCTCTCTTATTATGCATTTATTAATACATTCTTCTTTGTCAGGCACCGCTGAAGAGGCTCTGGCGGCTTCACTCCGGACTTTTGAGGTGGAAGAGAAGCTTCACGCTTCTTGAGGCTTGGGTTTAACTTATTTCGTTTGATTATGCCCTCATGCCTTATACCTGTGCTCTGACGCTTTATTTCACCTTGTTACAGGGACTACTTCGGCTCCAGGTATAGCGCCGATCCCAAGCGATGGTGCAGTAGTCTTGTCAGAGTCGGCCATCACGGCTATGACTATCCCCAAGCCAGCGTGAAAGTCTTCGCTGAAACAGCCGATGATGGACACAGTAGCGGCGACGGAGGCAGAACTAGGGTCAGATGACGGCGAAGGCATCCCCTTGTCCGAAGTCTTGTGGAGGTCGGTCCTCAATGCTCAAACTGAAAAGAAGCACAGGAAGCGCGCAGCGAGGGAGCGTGATGTTAGTTGTATGTATGCCTTAGAGGCCATTATTATACATATGATGTATATTATATTGGATGCTTGGACATATATAGAGAGGACTTTCTTGCTCGACATGATAGTATGCTATCCGGTTGCTCTTTATCTTAACATGTATACTTGTCTCTTGATACTGTCTTATGGTTACATGTTGGTAAAGCCCTTAGGACGTGTACTTGACTACCAGGATTATGATGCAGATCATACTAGTGGGGCCTTGGTAGTCCATAAGTTCATCCTTTAATGTTCCTAGTCGTGGGTGTATCGAGACAGGGCATCGATATACCAGAGTAGACTAGCGTATACGCTTCTCGACCCATGAGATGGGCGATGGATGATCCCATATCCATTGGTGTTTGACATCAGAGATGGTATACGGGTGCTCAGTAGAGACTGAGTACACTGGACGGACTCGCCGAGAACTCCTAGATGGTATTATACCTCACGTCAGATAGCAGTTCTCTGGTGACACTGGTATAGGTTAGTCTGTAGACCCGAGATCGTCATAGATTCTTGTGTGATCCCCACTGTGCTTTGATTTCCACCTTACCACGTTCAAGATGACGTGCAAAATGGTGGTTTTTGGGTACAATCCCGAGTCACATGGAGGCAATGAACGATAGGAGGGGTTTCGTTTCTCCCGGTATTGGGGGTTGATGTTGCGCTGTGCTCGATTGGCCATAACAGGGAAGTCCCTGGCCAGGGCTGTTTTAGAGATTTACTGGTAAGTTTTATCAGTAGTTTCTCGACCCGTTATGAGCCTCATATCGGCATGACTTATCGGTTATTGGGGTCTGACGTTTACCACCCCTAGACTTGATATGCGACTTATCAGACGAGGAGACCGGACTGTACGGTAGTGTTACTGACCGGCTTTACAGGAGCTAGAGCGGGCTTGCTTGTTGATCTTATGATCGCTCAATACCCGGGAAGCCATTACGTCCAGCTAGTACCGCTGACGGCTTATGGGTGCTTGATGTGATCATCACCTACTGTCGGCGTATTGACGAGTCTTTAAAGTCCTACATAGAAGTTTTACTGGCTCAGGAAAAACGAAGTAGGAGCACATATATGATATGTGCGGGACCAAGAATAATACGAGTATGTGATACCGTATTCTATTCTCGCGATTATTGTGGTTATATGTGATATAGCCGAGTTATCGAATCAAGTGTTGATTCGATAAGTTGGTACATATAATATTAGTCGGTTGTATGTGATATAGCCGGATTATTAAATCAAGAGTTGATTTGATAATTTAATGTATAATTGTATATGTGATATACTAGATTACATTAACTAATATTAGCTCACTCAAGCATTTATTTATTCTAACATGTGCACACTTATTATATATGAGATATATATTAATTGTGTTCTTTTTGTATCATGGTTGTTGATACAAACTACATGGGTTTATGAGACTTACACCATACTAATTATAATGTTGGGTTTTAGTATTTAAAGTAATTCCAAAATTAGTGGATAATGAGCTCACATGCATGAAGCTTCATGAAGCTTATGGATGCATTGACTTAGTCCACTAGTTTTGTTTTACTTAAGATATTTATTAACCTAACCATTATAATTTAGCTATGGTTATGTCTCTACATGAGTTAGTATATGATACAAACTCACCCATGGTTGTTTCTCTCACTTTATTAGTTAATTCTCATTTCTTTTGCTCATCTTCTTCTTCCTTGAGGAAAAAGCTTGCTAGGGTTTTCTAAAGAGAGAAAATATTGTGAGAAAAATAAAACTAAAGTGAGCCCACTTCCTACTTCATCATCCTCTACTAGATTAGTATTTTAGTATAGGGTGTTAGCTTCACTAATCTCTCATTAGTGAAGTAGTAGCTTGAGTTATTATCTCCTCGACGCAGATCATCTTCGGCCTCGAAGACTTCAAGCAAGATCGTTCATTTCACCTTGAGAAGCCACCATGCTAGAGTTCGGGAGTTCCGTGATCGCAGCGAAAGGACCACTACAAGGAGCTATTGAAGTGAAGGACCGGTCTACATAGGTTGTATTCCGTTATCACTTAGATGTAAAGTAGTTTACATGTTGTTTCGTATGATTCTCTAGTTTTCGATTCTAGTTTAGGGTTCTTTAAAACGGTAAAATTTTGAAAATGGGATGGACGATGCCTCCTAAAACCTCGCTGTCATTCATAGGAACCCTACAGTGGTATCAGAGCCTAGCTAGAGAATTAGACGGATTGTTAGATTACTAAACCGAAACGAAATCCGAAACTTGAAACCCTAAAATCCAGGTTCTATCGATTTTTATATGAGCTCTAAAATTTTTTTAAACATGTGCAGAATCATATATGTGTGATAACATGAACACTGGTGAAATTTGGAGCCATTTGGACATTTTTTGGTCGGCCCCATACCCCCCATCTCGGCCAAATCCGAGCCCCCTCCAAATTTTTCCAGTGTTCTATTGCATGGGTTTTGGTGTTTCAGGTGTTGTTTATTTTTGCTAAATTTTCATGTGATGTTGATTTACTATAAAGGCAACTCGGAGTATTTCGTAGTCGTAATTCTAACTATTTTCGGGTTACTTTAGACGGTGTTAAAAAGTTCGATCGGATATCAAATACCCTCTTTAACCCTTGCCGGAAAATTTTCCAAGTGTTGGATTTTTTCCGTAGTTAAAAAGTATTCAAAAATCATGCAAGTTATGCGATGGACCCTCTAGAAGAACAAAACCTTAACTCGATTATGTGACCGTCAGAACCGCCACTAAACCCTCGGGTTTGTGGTGGTTCAGCGGTGCCACATGTGAGGCGCTGGTTGACCCTTCTGTGGCTGGTCTATTGGTACTGTGGCATGTGCTGAATGTTTAACATCGTCTAGTTTTTTCTGTGAACGTAAGTGTAATATGTGGTGTATCGCCGGTTTCGTTGCCATATGTCAACGACAATTGGGATACGCATATTTACTTGCGTAGATGACATGTGATGTTATGTGTTGATGTATATGTTATATTGGATCGTCGTGTTTTGAATAGCCGGGGGTTTTATGTGAGATGGGAGTTTTTATTTTCATTCATGTGAAATTCAATGTATCTAATATTCTTTTATTGGGACACTTCCGGGTTGAGGATGATGTCACCATTGTTATATATTATTTACTTTTCCGCATTAGGATAGACCCAAGGAGGGGAGCACAAGTAACCGGGTTCTAGAGTTCAGTGGGAGACCAACTCGAGGAGTCAAGTCCGGGTCTCCTAACTCTAGAATTGGTAGGGTTGCTTGCCGCTCTAATAAGGGTCTAGGGATGTGGGTTTGGCTATTCATCGCGACCGTGGAATCCGTGTTTTATACAGGCTCAAAATAAAACACGGATCTCCTAGTATATCCAATATTTCAAATTTTCCTCTGCTGCTCTGTGATATGATCACTGTGGATTCTGAGACGAATGGATATACATTATATATGAGATATATAGTAGACGTTGCTTATGTTTTGCACCCGCGCTAGTCCTGTCCCGGTATGTCTTTAGTTAAGTAACCTAACGGTGCATAACGGGACACTGTGGCAATTGCGGATGGCATAAGCGTACGTTGTATTTTCGTTTCTTTTGTGATGCTTAGGAAGCTTAAATGATGGGACTTCATTAATGAGATTAATGAAAGAAAAGAAACCTAAAAGATGTTGTGGAATCAAATTTTCAAAAAGGGTAGCTACAGTATTTGCTTTGCATAGTGATATATGTGATATATCCTGCACCTTATTCGATAAGGAAAGAGCCGAGATCCCTTCACCGCGAGTGACCTCTTTAGCAATAACTGGCAGATGCTACAACACACGGTTTGTCTTTTGATTGCTTTTGGAGTATTTGCTTTGCATAGTGATATATGTGATATATCCTGCACCTTATTCGATAAGGAAAGGGCCGAGATCCCTTCACCGGGAGTGACCTCTTTAGCGAAACTAGTAAAAGCTTCAAAAGCACTCCTTTTCAAAACCACTCGATTCTACAACGATATCAAGTTCATTACGCAAGAGGTTCTCTGAAGAACCTGTCGTAGCCCTCCGTCATTTCAGATAAGTATATTTAGTATTCGTGCTACGCTTGTTGACCTCTGTTAAGGCGTAGTATGCGGTAGCTGATTGGTGCTTATCTGTAAAGCATATGATACGATTGGATTAGGGTAGTCGTACGACCTTGTTGACCTCTGTCAAGGGTCATGCGGGTGGATTTGATTCAATCAGAAATGACGGGTTGAACTTGACTAGTGCACTATGATTTGTTGACCTCTGTCAAGGTCATAGCATGCTAGGGGCAAAATATTATCGGGAATTTCAAGTGTTGAAATTTGCAATGAGATTGCATACCTTCTATGAGATAGTTGGATCCCGATACCTACTGCGAGTAAGAGTTACTCCTGGGAGAGTTTTACACAAGACAATTAGCCGATCAAGTAGGTGTCTAGAAAGGTGTTTACGGGGTTATGCCTCTGGGAAAACAAGGTTTATTTTAATTAGGTCTGTGCGAAAGCACGGGAACCTCCCTCAAAGTACCAACATTGGCCTGGCTGAAAGATTGGCGAAATTGTAGGGTGTAATTAATCCCGGCTAGTCTTTCCTTTTAGGGTTTGAAGGAAGATTTGATAAAAACAGTGGGAGCTATCCTGATTAGATAAAATAATAACCAATCTGATCTTGCAAGAGCATACACTAAAGTGTTTTCTTCTCTCTCTCTCCAGGTAGCGACCATGTCAGGTCTTAAACAAGATAATAATATGGATGTATTGACCGAATCCGCATGTTATACTGTGATGTGGAATGTTGGTTCCGTTCTTTCTTATAATTGTTATAAGACTGAGAAGGGAATAGGAAAATATCCGGATTCCTACGCCGCCCAAATGAAGAATAAGCATGTTGATGCATCTTCTTCGGGTGTGTTAGTTGTTGAGAACTGTTTCTCGGTTCACTCTACGTCCTGGGTATTGGATATCGGATCGGGATCCCACATATGTAATATGTTACATGAGCTAAGGAAAGGTAGAGAACTGGGAGTAGGAGATCATTCCGTAAGAGTAGGGAATGGGGCAAATGTTGCAGCCAAAGCAGTTGGCGAATATCATCTTGTATTATCAAATGGTAGTACATTGATTCTGAACGAATGCTATTACATTCCGAACCTGATATGCAATCTTATATCAGTTTCTTTATTAAGTAAAGAAGGATATAATTTTGTAGTACAGGATAATGTTATGAACATCTTCCTGAATCAAAAGTTGATTGGATCAAGCTCGTTAAATAATGGTATATACGTTCTAGATCAAACCACAATTCTCAATGTACAAACCACACGCAAGAGGAAGAGTTCAGAAATGAACGAATCCTTCTTGTGGCATTGTAGACTAGGTCATATCAATGCGACTCGACTAGCTAAGTTGCATAAGGATGGATATTTGAATCCGTTCGAATTTTCATCTTATGACACTTTCCAGTCATGTCTCAAACGCAAGATGACCAAAACTCCGTTTACAGGACACGGAGAAAGAGCTAGTGAGCTCTTAGGACTGATACATAGTGATGTATGCCGTCCTATATCTACTCATACCACGAATGGTTCCTCGTACTTCATTACATTCACTGACGATCTCTCAAGATTCGGACATGTGTTCCTGTTGAAACACAAGTCTGAAGCTTTTGAGAAATTCAAGGAATATAAATCCAAAGTCGAGAACCAAACGGGTAAAAGTATTAAAATCCTTCGATCTGATCGAGGAGGTGAATACTTGAGCATGGAGTTCCTGGACTTTCTAAAAGAGAATGGGATTCTCACTCAGCTTACTCCTCCATATACACTATAGCACAACGGTGTATCGGAACGGAGGAATCGTACCTTATTAGATATGGTGCGCTCTATGATGAGTACCGCTGAGTTACCTATTTCCTTTTGGGGTTATGCGTTTGAAGCAGCAACATACCTATTGAATCAGGTTCTATCAAAATCTGTACCTACCACACCATATGAGATATGGAGTGGGAAGAGACCATGTCTTAAACGAGTTAAGATATGGGGTTGTCCGGCCTATGTCAAAAGGCAAAATCCGGACAAACTCGAGGCACGATCAGTTCTTTGTAAGTTTGTTGGATATCCTAAACATTCAAATGGATATCTATTCTACCACAGTGAACAACAAAAGGTGTTTGTTGCTCAACATGCCACCTTTTTAGAAAAGGAATTTCTTGCAAAAGAAATTAGTGGTGAAGAGGTAGATCTGGAAGAAGTTCCAGCAGAACAAACTACAACCGAAGATTTAGTGGAACCAGAGGATTCGATAGTTCCCAACGAACCTCAGCCTCTCCGCCGATCTAGTAGGGTTCCTCATCCACCTGAGAAATACTACCGTTTTCTCATTAATGGTGGAAGCGAGGATTGCATCATGGAGGATGATGACCCAACTAGCTTCGAGCAGGCCATTACGAGTGGGGACTCTGGGAAGTGCCTGGATGCAATGCGATCTGAGATGGAATCCATGTACACAAACAAAGTATGGACTTTGGAAGTTGCTCCTGAAGGGGTAAAACCCATTGGGAGCAAATGGATCTTTAATAAGAAACTTGGTGTAGATGGAAATGTTAAGACTTCCAAAGCCAGACTTGTTGCAAAGGGTTTTCGTCAACGACAGGTGTGGATTATGGCGAAACCTTTTCTCCAGTGGCTATGCTTAAGTCCATCCGGATCCTACTTGCCATCGCTGCATACCATGACTACGAAATCTGGTAAATGGATGTTAAGACCGCCTTTCTAAATGGTGATTTGGAAGAGTGCGTGTACATAACTCAGCTAGAGGGCTTCGTAGATAGTGGGAGCGACGGAAAGGTGTGCAAGATGCTTAAATCCATCTACGGGTTAAAGCAAGCATCGCGAAGTTAGAACATCTGTTTTGATGTCGTTATCAAAGAGTTTGATTTCGTCAAAAACGTAGATGAACCTTGTATATACAAGAAGGTGGCATAGAGTAAGGTTTTCTTCCCCGTATTGTACGTGGATGACATACTCTTGATAGGAAATGACATTCCTAAGCTGCAATCGGTCAAGCTCTTTTTATCACAAAGATTCTCAATGAAAGATCTAGGGGATGCCTCCTACATCTTGGGGATTAAGATCTATAGAGATAAATCTAAATGGATATTGGGATTGTCCCAATCCAGGTACATTGACACCATACTAAAGAGGTTTAGTATGGAAGAATTCAAGCGTGGGTTTTTACCCACGATCTCAGGACTCACTCTCTCCAAAGAGATGTCTCCCAAGACTGATTTGGAGAGAGCTCGCATGCAAGGGATACCCTATTCTTCGGCAGTAGGCTCTATCATGTACGCAATGCTATGTACCAGACCTGATGTAGCACACTCACTAAGTGTAGTGAGTCGGTATCAAGCAGATCCTGGAGTGAGTCACTCGACAACTGTGAAGAGCATTCTCAAGTACTTGAGAAGGACTAAAGAGATGCTCTTGGTGTATGGTAACGGAGAACTCCAAGTGGAGTCCTTTACCGATTCGAGCTTCCAGAGTGATAAGGACGACTCTAAGTCGCACTTGGGATTTGTCTTTACCCTCAATGGAGGGGCGGTATGCTGGAAGAGTTCCAATCAGGAAACCGTGGCAGACTCGATGATGGAGGCTGAATACATCGCTGCCAACGATGCTGCCAAAGAGGCTGTCTGGATGAAGAAGTTCATAACTAAACTTGGAGTGGTTCCATTCATTGAGTATCCAATACCTTTGTATTGTGATAACAATGGAGCGGCGGCTTTGGCCAAGGAACCCAGGTCCCATCAGCGATCCAAGCATATTTTGAGGCGGTATCACCTGATCCGGGAGATAGTTGATCGCTGGGAGATCGACGTCAGGAGAGTTGACACGAAGAACAACACTGTGGATCCACTCATGAAGGCCATTCCCCAGATACTGTTCGAGAGACTCTTCGGGATGTTGGGTATGCGATACTACAGCACATGGCCCTAATGCAAGTAGGAGATTGTTAGTTGTATGTGTGCCCTAGAGGCTATTATTGTACATATGATGTATATTATATTGGATGCTTGGACATATATAGAGAAGACTTTCTTGCTCGATATGATAATATGCTATCTGGTTTCTCTTTATCTTAACATGTATACTTGTCTCTTGATACTGTCTTATGGTTACATGTTGGTAAAGCCCTTAGGACGTGCACTTGATTACCAGGATTATGATGCAGATCATACTAGTGGGGCCTTGGTAGTCCATAAGTTCATCCTTTAATGTTCCTAGTCGTGGGTGTATCGAGATAGGGCATCGATATACCAGAGTAGACTAGCGAATACGCTTCTCGACCCATAAGATGGGCGATGGATGATCCCATATCCATTGGTGTTTGACATCAGAGATGGAATACGGGTGCTCAGTGGAGACTGAATACACTGGACGGACTCGCTGAGAACTCCTAAATGGTATTATACCTCACGTCAGATAGCAGTTCTCTGGTGACACTGGTACAGGTTAGTCTGTAGACCCGAGATCGTCATAGAGTCTTGTGTGATTCCAACTGTGCTTTGATTTCTACCTTACCACGTTTAAGATGACGTGCAAAACGGTGGTTTTTTAGGTACAGTCCCGAGTCACATGGAGGCAATGAGCGATAGGAGGGGTTTCGTCTTTCCCGGTATTGGGGGTTGATGTTGCGCTGTGCTCGATTGGCCATAACAGGGAAGTCCCTGGCCAGGGCTGATTTAGAGATTTACTGATAAGTGTTATCCGTATTTTCTCGACCCATTAAGAGCCTCATATCGGCATGAATTATCGGTTATTGGGGTCTGACGTTTACCACCCCTAGACTGGATATGCGACATATCAGACGAGGAGACCGGACTGTACGGTAGTGTTACTGACCGTCATTACAGGAGCTAGAGCGGGCTTGCTTGTTGATCTTATGATCGCTCAATACCCGGGTAGCCGTTACGTCCAGCTAGTACCGCTGACGGCTTGTGGGTGCTTGATGTGATCATCACCTACTGCCGGCGTATTGACGAGTCTTTAAAGTCCTACATAGAGGTTTTACTGGCTCAGGAAAAACGAAGTAGGAGCACATATGTGATATGTGCGGGACCAAGAATAATACGAGTATGTGATACCGTATTCTATTCTCGCGATTATTGTATCGGTCGGTTATACGTGATATAGCCGAGTTATCGAATCAAGTGTTGATTCGATAAGTTGGTACATATAATATTAGTCGGTTGTATGTGATATAGCCGGATTATTAAATCAAGAGCTGATTTGATAATTTAATGTATAATTGTATATATAATATACTAGATTAAATTAACTAATATTAGCTCACTCAAGCATTTATTTATTCTAACATGTGCACACTTATTATATATGAGATATATATTAATTGTGTTCTTTTTGTATCATGGTTGTTGATACACACTACATGGGTTTATGAGACTTACACTATACTAATTATAATGTTGGGTTTTAGTATTTAAAGTAATTCCAAAATTAGTGGATAATGAGCTCACATGCATGAAGCTTATGGATGCATTGACTTAGTCTACTAGTTTTGTTTTACTTAAGATATTTATTAACCTAACCATTATAATTTAGCTATGGTTATGTCACTATATGAGTTAGTATATGATACAAACTCACCCATGGTTGTTTCTCTCACCTAATTAGTTCATTCTCATTTCTTTTGCTCATCTTCTTCTTCCTTAAGCAAAAAGCTTGCTAGGGTTTTCTAAAGAGAGAAAATATTGTGAGAAAAATAAAACTAAAGTGAGCCCACTTCCTATTTCATCATCCTCTACTAGATTAGAATTTTAGTATAGGGTGTTAGCTTCACTAATCTCTCATTAGTGAAGTAGTAGCTTGAGTTAGTATCTCCTCGACGTAGATCATCTTCGTCCTTGAAGACTTCAAACAAGATCGTTCATTTCACCTTGAGAAGCCATGCCAGAGTCCGGGAGTTCCGTGATCGCAGCGAAGGGACCACTACAAGGAGCTATTGAAGTGAAGGACCGATCTACAAAGGTTGTATTCCATTATCACTTAGATGTAAAGTAGTTTACATGTTGTTTCATATGATTCTCTAGTTATCGGTTCTAGTTTAGGGTTCTTTAAAACGGCAAAATTTTGAAAATAGCATGGACGAGGCCTCCCGAAACCTTGCTGTCGTTCATAGGAACCCTACACATGATGCTACCTTGGATGTGGGTGCAGGCTCAAGCACCATCCCTTCTGTCGCTATTACTTCAGAGGGTATCCCAGCTGCCTTGTCTACCGCCCATAGACAGGTTGCGCGCGCGGCTCGGGAGGCAACTGAGGATCCATCGCAAGGTAACGCAATGCCCATTCTTTTTTTATTAGAACTTGGTCTGCAAATTCTTATAAATTATATCCTGCAGGGCCATATCTGTAAGTCCACGTTGCGACCCCCGGTTCTTACGGGGAGGCGGAAACGGTATAAAAATCAAATTTTTGGCGCATGGGGCAACATGGACTAAACAAGTTCGGGATCGTGTCTAAACTAAACTAGCAAACATGCAAAGAAGAGTTAACTACTCGGCAAAGTGGTTATACCTAACTTGAACTCCTTCTTCTTTAAACCTAGTAGAGGTTGATGGTTCTTTCCTCGCAGCCTTCTTCCGTCAAAGATGGATCCACCTGAGGGTTCAACCTTCGGGCTGTTTCTCGAACTTTGAGAGAACTAGAATCTTCGGCTTGCTAAACCTTTGATCCTAGAGTGAGTAGAGAGTGTCTAAGGGGTGTTTTCTTTTCAAGGAGAGGGATTCTCAACACATGAGAAGGATTCTCCTTGAGCTTGAGGAAGAAGAAGATGAAGTGAGGAGAGAGAATGAATATCATAGAATGAGCTCTTTTTCTTCTTGCAACCATAACAAAAGAAAAAGAATTATCTAATTAATAATAATAATTCAAATGAAATAGTTGATGGTTGTATTTGGAATGACCATTATCATCACTTCATTAAATGAATGTAAGCTAGAATCAAGGAGTATCCTTGCAAAGCAATGATGATGGTCAAACATTCAACCATGGTCAACAAGTCAACCATGGTCAACAAGTCAACAAAATCAACCATGACACAATTTTATTTAATTACTATTATTAATTGATATTTCATAAATCCATTAGGGTTTGGAAAAAGCCGACTGTCAACTGTGCATACGCACCCGTTCCGAAACCCTAATGAAAAACCTCTTCCTCCGCCTCAAACAACTGTGCATACACACCTGCATTCTCGTTCCGAGGAACAAGAATACTGAGAGATAAAAGCAACCCCAAAACATATACCAGTATCTGACTCAAACCAGAGCCAGCCAGTAATATCCGTCCGGACTCCAAACGTGCACAAGTGCGCGGATGAGAACGAACCCTGTCGCAAAACCATGCGACCTCTACCCTGTTTTGCCCAGAGGCGAATACCCTCTGTGTGAGACTCTAAAGACTCGACACTACGCTGGCAGCGGGTTTAACCACAGACCGCAAGCGGCACTAGCTGTGCGTAACGGTCCCCAGGTAGATGTCGATAAGAAGACTGACGAGGTAAAACCCATCTGAACTCCTACTGAGTCTGAATGTGACATTCTCCGTACAGTCCGGTATGTTCGTCTGATACATCGCATGTCGGGCCTAGGGGGCGGTAAACGTCAGTCCCCCAATAGCGGTACAAGTCGTGTCGGAGTGAAGCCCAAAACACCCTGAGATAACACTGGAAGCCTACCAGTATATCTCGCTTGCCCTGGCCAGGGACTACTCGTGTAATGGCTCTCCTAGACACAGCGCGATGTCAGCCCCCAATACCGGGAGAGACGAATCCTGTCTAACCGGCACTGCCTCCAAGTGCTTCGGGACTGCACCCAACTACCACCTGTTTGCACGACTCCTTTGAGCCGTGGTAGGGTAGTAGTCAAAGTACAGTGAGAACACACTCGAGGCGAAGTGCCAGTGTCAAGTCAGCGGACTAAGCTGTACTCATGTCACTTGGGAACTGATAACTGACGATAGGTATAATACCAACCTGTCAGTTCCCGACGAGTCCTGTCCAGTGTATTCGTAACCCAACGAGCACCCGTATACTATCTCCAGTACGACGTACTGATGGCTGTGGGACAGACCATCTCCCACACTAGGATGAGAAGCGCATACGCTAGTCTACTCCGGAGTATCGATGCCCTGTCTCGATAGTCCTGCGACTAGGGACCTGTATAAGGATGTGCTTATAGATTACCCAGCCCCCACTAGTGTGACTGCCATCACAACGCTGGTAATCAAGCAAAGATCCTAAGGGCTCCACTAATGCGTATAGGTGATATCGCAAAATAAACACATGTACACATTGAAGTAGAAACAAACCAAGTAGCATACTACTATATTGAGCAAGATTGTTTATACAAGGTGAATATCCCAAGCTTCCATTAAGTAATATACAAACTAGTATGATACAGTAATGGCCTCTAGGGCATATACACTAACAATCTCCCACTTGCACTAAGGCCATGTACTGGCGTATCGACGACCAATCATCTCGATCAGCCGCTCGAACCGAGTCTGGGGTAGGGCCTTGGTGAATGGATCTGCAGTGTTTTCTTCTGAAGCAACCCTCCGAACCTCGATCTCCTTGCGATCCACGATCTCCCTGATCAGGTGATACCGCCTCAAGATGTGCCTGGATCTCAAATGGGACCTCGGTTCCTTCGCTAAAGCTATAGCCCCGTTGTTGTGGCAATACAGAGGTATTGGGTCAACAATGGATGGAACCACCTGAAGTTCTTTCAAGAACTTTTTCATCCAGACAGCTTCTTTTGCGGCATCAGATGCAGCGATGTATTCCGCTTCCATCGTCGAGTCTGCAACGGTTTCCTGTTTGGAACTCTTCCAACACACCGCCCCTCCATTGAGGGTAAAGACAAAACCCGACATGGACTTGGAATCATCCTTGTCACTCTGGAAGCTGGAGTCAGCAAAGGCCTCGATCTGGAGGTCTTTTCCGCCATACACCAAGAACATCTCCTTAGTCCTTCTCAGGTACTTGAGAATGTTCTTTACTGCTATCCAGTGTTTCTCCCCAGGGTTTGACTGATACCGGCTTACCACACTCAGTGCATAAGCTACATCCAGTCTGGTACATAACATCGCATACATTATAGAGCCTACCGCAGAAGCGTAGGGTATAATAGACATGCGATCCCTCTTCAAATCAGTCTTGGTGGACATCTCTTTAGAGAGGGTGATCCCGTGACAAGCCGGTAGGTTACCGCGCTTGGAATCTTCCATACTGAATCTTTTCAGTATGGTGTCGATGTACCTGGACTGTGAAAGTCCTAATATCCTCTTGGATCTATCACGATGGATCCGGATCCCCAGGATGTATGAGGCATCACCCAGGTCTTTCATGGAGAACCTTTGTGACAAGAACCCCTTGACAGATTGTAGCATAGGAATGTCATTTCCTATTAAGAGAATGTCATCCACGTATAAAACGAGGAATACTACAGTTCTCGCTACAAATCTGCTATAGATGCATGGTTCATCTGGATTTTTGATAAAGCCAAATTCCTTGACCGTCTCATCAAAATAGATGTTCCAACTCCGCGATGCCTGCTTTAGTCCATAAATGGACTTAAGCAACTTGCACACCTTTCCGCTGCTCCCACTCTGAATGAAACTCTCTGGCTGGTCCATATAGACACACTCCTCTAAATTTCCATTTAGAAAAGTGGTTTTTACGTCCATCTGCCAAATCTCATAATCGTGGAAGGCAGCAATGGCAAGAAGGATCCGAATGGATTTCAGCATAGCCACTGGAGAAAAGGTTTCATCATAGTCCAAGCCAGGTCTTTGACGGAAACCCTTTGCTACAAGTCTAGCTTTATAGGTCTCAACCTGTCCATCTACACCAATCTTCCTTTTGAAGATCCACTTGCATCCTACGGGTTTTACCCCGTCTGGAGCAATGTCCAACGTCCACACTTTGTTGGTGTACATGGACTCCATTTCGGTCCGCATTGCATCCAGCCATTTTACCGAGTCAACGCTCTGAACGGCCTGCTGGAAACTAGTAGGCTCATCATAATCTATGATGCAATCCTCTCTATCCCCGTCTATGAGAAAACCGTAGTACCTCTCGGGCGGATGAGACTGCCTACTACTCCTGCGGAGTGACGTAGGAATGTCTTGTTCTTTCGAACCCTCTGGTTCCACTAAGCTTTCAGTAATAGTCTGAGGTTCTGGAATTTCTTCCAGTTCTATTGCGCTCCCACTTACTTCTTTTTCTAAGAACTGATGTTCCAGAAAATGGGCATTACGAGAAACAAGGACTTTTTGTTCCTCTGCGTAATAGAAAAGATACCCCCTGGAGTTCTTTGGGTATCCCATAAACTTGCACAGTACTGAGCGTGCCTCGAGCTTGTCCGTATGCTGCTTTTTGACATAAGCTGGACATCCCCAAATCTTCAGGTACTGAAGATAGGGTTTCTTCCCACTCCATAACTCATATGGTGTGGTAGGCACAGTCTTAGTAGGAACTCGGTTCAAAAGGTATGCAGCTGTTTCTAGCGCATACCACCAGAATGATCGCAGTAACTCAGCGTTACTCATCATGGACCGTACCATATCCAATAGGGTCCGGTTCTGTCTCTCCGATACACCGTTATGTTGCGGAGTGTATGGAGGAGTAAGCTGAGAGAGAATCCCATTCTCTTTTAAGAAATTCAGGAACTCGGCACTTAAGTATTCTCCACCTCGATCCGATCTTAGAATCTTGATACTTTTGCCGGTTTGTTTTTCTACTTCATTCTTATATTCCTGGAACTTTTCAAAGGCTCGGACTTATGTTTCATTAAGAAGACATAACCGTACCTTGAAAAATCATCCGTAAAAGTAATGAAGTAAGAGTAACCGATTCGCGCATGTGTAGACATTGGACCGCACACGTCGCTGTGTACGAGTCCCAAGAGCTCGCTCGCTTTTACTCCGTGTCCAGTGAATGGAGTCTTTGTCATCTTTCCTTTGAGACAGGATTGACAAGTGGCATACGATTGATATTCGAACGGATCCAAATATCCTTCTGTATGTAACTTAGTCAACCTTCTCTCATTGATGTGACCCAGTCTATAATGCCATAAGAAAGTCTGATTGATTTCCGGAGACTTTCTTTTGTGTGTATTCTGGACATTGAAAATCTGTGGTTGGTTTAATACGTATATACCATTGCTCAGTGTACCTGACCCAATCAGAACTTGATTAAGGTGAATGTTTACAACATTACTTACAAACGCAAATTCATAACCTTCTTTAGAAACCAAAGATACAGAAATGATATTACAAGTTGCGTTGGGTACAAAAAAGTAATTACGCAAAACCAAAACATGTCCATCTGACATTCCCAGGTGATAGTCCCCCACGGCTTTAGCATCCATGCTAGCTCCGTTCGCAACTCTAAGGGTCATGTCACCTGCCTTCAAAATCCTACGGTTTCTCAACGCCTGCAAAGAATTACAGATATGAGATCCTGATCCGGTATCCAATACCCAGGAAGTAGAGTTTATCGAAAGACAGTTTTCAATAACATACACACCTGAAGCTGAAGCCGCAACCTGCTTCAGTTCCTGTGTCCTGGCTTTCCAAGCCCTGCAATCTTTCTTCCAGTGTCCACTCTTGTGACAATAGAAGCATTCCTCTTTACCCACAAGCTTCCCCGCAATCTTTGTTGCCTTTTCCTTTCCCTTCGTACCCACTTTACTAACACCGCCCCTTGGTTTGGCGGGGGCTTTCTTCCTCTTTCCCTTGGCTTTCGCCTTGGATATAGAAGAAGAAGATCCTCCTACAAACAAAGCGGGTGTTTCCCTACCTTTCTGTAGGGTGCCCTCTGCGCTCCTCAGCATGTTGAGGAGTTCTGAAAGTTCAACTTCTTTTTCTTGTAAGTTGAAGTTCAGTATAAACTGGGCGTAAGTGGATGGAAGGGACTGGAGAATTAAATCCGTATAGAGTTCACTTTCCAACGTGGTCCCAAGTTCCGCGAGCTCCTCAATGTAGCCAATCATCTTAAGCACATGGTCCGCTACCGATGATCCGACGGCCAACTTTGCCGAAAATAACTTCTCCGACACTTCGTATCTTGCGATACGAGACTGCTCTCCATACAGTTCTTTTATATGAAGAAATATGGATTCCAAGTCCATATTCTCGTGCCTCCTCTGATGTTCGTTGTCTATAGAGGCAAGCACGAGGCACCTGGCCTTCGCGCAATCAATCTCCCAAGTCTTACGGATTTCCTTATCCGCGACGCTGGAGGTGGGACCTGGGACGGGGGGAGCTTTGGTGGTAAGAAGATACCCCAAGCTTGTCGTAAGTGATTGCCATTTTGACATTCCTGAGCCAATCTTTGTAGTTTGGCCCTGTCAGTATGTTTTTATCTAGAAGTAACTTAAGTCCAGTCATTTCGATTTGGTCGCTGCAGGGGGAGAGAGAAGAAACACTTTAGCATGATGCTCTTGCAAGTTTAGAGTGGTTTTTAATTTGTCTAAACAGGATGGCTCCCACTGTCTCTCGAATCCCTCCTCAAACCATAAAGGAAGAATCAGTCGGGATCAATCCCACCGCACAATACTTGCTTAACCGTTCAGCCAGGCCAGTGTCGGTACTTCGAGGGAGGTTTTCCAACGCTTTCGCGAAGTTCCTTAATTTAAGAACCTCTTTTCCCTGAGGGCGTAGCCCCGCTAACACCTTTCTAGGCACCTACTAGGTTTATAGCATTGATCGTTTGGTGAGAAATTTCCCGAGGAGTAGCATATACTCACAGTAGGATCGGGATCCAAATATCATTGCGTGACGAAACTGAAGGTATCCTACCAGAATCATCACACTCTAAATGGTATGCAAATCTAGCAAGTTTCAGTACTTATGAAACTCCCGATGTGGATTTTTGCCCCATGCTCTTATGACCTTGGCGTGAGGTCAAAATGTCATAAGTCACATGTCAAGTTCTTCCCATCATTATCCCGGTTAATTTGAACCCACCAGTACCTACCCTTGACGTAGGCCAAAATGGCAGTACGACTGTCTCAAACCAACGCATTCTATCTATGCAACAGATAAATATCCGGCAGCTACCAATCACTATGCCTTGGCGTGAGGTCAAAATACATAGCTTGAATACTACCGTATATTTAACTGAAATGATGGAGGGCTACAAATGGTTTTGGCGAAACCGTGAACGTAGTGAACTTGATATAATCGATGGAACGAGATAGCTTTTAGAAGGAGTGGCTCAAGCTCCGCATTTAAAAGTTAGTTTTGAAAAGAACCGAGTGGTTTTTCGAAAGTGTTCCAACGACTTTAACTTGGTTTATTATCTTGCATTAGTTCTTTTAATGCGTGATATTCTTGCATTAGTTCTTTTAATGCGTCCCATCATTTAATCCTACCATTGCAGAAAATAACCAAAATATGACGTACGCTTATGCCATTCGCATTCGCCACGGGGTCCCGTCATCACCCGTTAGGTTACTTAACTAACGACAGAGCGGGGGCTGGGCTAGCGCGGCTGTAAAACATAAGCAACGCCTAAATATAAAGCAATGATAGACATTACAGATCACAGATGAATACATTGGATATACTAGGAATCCGCAATCCGTTCGAGCCTACAACGAAAAGCGGATTACACGGTCGCGGTGAATAGCCAAAACCCCACCCAAGACCCCTACGGGTGCGGCAAACTACCCGCCAAGTACCCGGTAGTTTGTGCACCCCTCCATGGGTCTATCCTAGGAGCAAAAACAGTAAAAAGAATTATACAATGACGGCTACAACCCCGACCCGGTTGTGCGGCCATACAAATAATATTATTACATCAATTTACATTTACAAATGAATGAAAGAAAAACAAAAGCTCATCTCACATCCACCCCGGCTATTCACCCACGACAGTCCAACACATTCATATACACATTCCAATATCAAACACAGATCACAGAGATGTATAACCCCGACTAATCGACTTATGGCGATTAGCCGACGTTCAATACATACAAACATCACAGATATAACCAATATAGCCGAAGTGTAGCGAAGTTCGAAAAAAAATACGGATTTATAGGACCCCAAAAGTAAATTTCTTTTCTGGAAAATCTGGGCACATATAACATATTTGAAAAATCCCAAAACCCTACCAGAAGAACACTGCACAAAACACGATCACATGAAGAGTCCAAACGGCGGTGGATCCGCGGCGACGAGAATAGCTGAGGCCGCGGATCCGCGGCGGTTTGAAGGATTCATGGGATCGTTTTTGGTGGGTGTTCTCACAAAACCCTGAGCCGATTTTAGGACAAAAACTTTTTACTTTTAGAGCACAAAAAAATTCAACAGAAACTTAGGGTTTTTGATTTCCGGTTTTTGTGATTTTCCGTTTCGAACTTCCATACACTTCGCTACCAAGCTAGTTTAAGTTTAGTTAGGCTCTGATACCACTGTAAGTCCACGTTACGACCCCCGGTTCTTACGGGGAGGCGGAAACGGTATAAAAATCAAATTTTTGGCGCATGGGGCAACATGGACTAAACAAGGTCGGGATCGTGTCTAAACTAAACTAGCAAACATGCAAAGGAGAGTTAACTACTCGGCAAAGTGGTTATACCTAACTTGAACTCCTTCTTCTTTAAACCTAGTAGAGGTTGATGGTTCTTTCCTCGTAGCCTTCTTCCGTCAAAGATGGATCCACCTGAGGGTTCAACCTTCGGGCTGTTTCTCGAACTTTGAGAGAACTAGAATCTTCGGCTTGCTAAACCTTTGATCCTAGAGTGAGTAGAGAGTGTCTAAGGGGTGTATTCTTTTCAAGGAGAGGGATTCTCAACACATGAGAAGGATTCTCCTTGAGCTTGAGGAAGAAGAAGATGAAGTGAGGAGAGAGAATGAATATCATAGAATGAGCTCTTTTTCTTCTTGTAACCATAACAAAAGAAAAAGAATTATCTAATTAATAATAATAATTCAAATGAAATAGTTGATGGTTGTATTTGGAATGACCATTATCATCACTTCATTAAATTAATGTAAGCTAGAATCAAGGAGTATCCTTGCAAAGCAATGATGATGGTTAAACATTCAACCATGGTCAACAAGTCAACTATGGTCAACAAGTCAACAAAATCAACCATGACACAATTTCATTTAATTACTATTATTAATTGATATTTCATAAATCCATTAGGGTTTGGAAAAAGCCGACTGTCAACTGTGCATACGCACCCGTTCCGAAACCCTAATGAAAAACCTCTTCCTCCGCCTCAAACAACTGTGCATACACACCTGCATTCTCATTCCGAGGAACAAGAATACTGAGAGATAAAAGCAACCCCAAAACATATACCAGTATCTGACTTAAACCAGAGCCAGCCAGTAATATCCGTCCGGACTCCAAACGTGCACAAGTGCGCGGATGAGAACGAACCCTGTCGCAAAACCATGCGACCTCTACCCTGTTTTGCCCATAGGCGAATACCCTCTGTGTGGGACTCTAAAGACTCGACACTACGCTGGCAGTGGGTTTAACCACAGACCGCAAGCGGCACTAGCTGTGCATAACGGTCCCCAGGTAGATGTCGATAAGAAGACTGACGAGGTAAAACCCATCTGAACTCCTACTGAGTCTGAATGTGACATTCTCCGTACAGTCCGGTCTGTTCGTCTGATACATCGCATGTCGGGCCTAGGGGGCGGTAAACGTCAGTCCCCTAATAGCGGTACAAGTCGTGTCGGAGTGAAGCCCAAAACACCCTGAGATAACACTGGAAGCCTACCAGTATATCTCGCTTGCCCTGGCCAGGGACTACTCGTGTAATGGCTCTCCTAGACACAGCGCGATGTCAACCCCCAATACCGGGAGAGACGAATCCTGTCTAACCGGCACTGCCTCCAAGTACTTCGGGACTGCACCCAACTACCACCTGTTTGCACGACTCCTTTGAGCCGTGGTAGGGTAGTAGTCAAAGTACAGTGGGAACACACTCGAGGCGATGTGCCAGTGTCAAGTCAGCGGACTAAGCTGTACTCATGTCACCTGGGAACTGATAACTGACGATAGGTATAATACCAACCTGTCAGTTCCCGACGAGTCCTGTCCAGTGTATTCGTAACCCAACGAGCACCCGTATACTATCTCCAGTACGACGTACTGATGGCTGTGGGACAGACCATCTCCCACACTGGGATGAGAAGCGCATACGCTAGTCTACTCCGGAGTATCGATGCCCTGTCTCGATAGTCCTGCGACTAGGGACCTGTATAAGGATGTGCTTATAGATTACCCAGCCCCCACTAGTGTGACTGCCATCACAATGCTGGTAATCAAGCAAAGATCCTAAGGGCTCCACTAATGCGTATAGGTGATATCGCAAAATAAACACATGTACACATTGAAGTAGAAACAAACCAAGTAGCATACTACTATATTGAGCAAGATTGTTTATACAAGGTGAATATCCCAAGCTTCCATTAAGTAATATACAAACTAGTATGATACAGTAATGGCCTCTAGGGCATATACACTAACAATATCTTGGCGGTGAGATGGCAGGCGAGGCGACGACGACCCCGGAGCCCGAAGTAGCTACTCTCTCCAGGGAATCTGGCACTGTCCAAACTGCTGCTCTCTCCCCTTGTGGCTCTTTGGTGTCGGCAGGCATCGCGAGTGTCACGACGGCCCTTGTTGAATCAGGGGACGAAGCCATGGGCACCGAGACCATCCCACTGAAGGATAGCGAAGAAGTCACTAGGCCTAGTGATGCTTCCGTTGTTGAAATTGTGCCCTCTGAAGCACCTCGGGTCGCCGCAATGACGGCTGTTGTTCCTTCGCCTTCTCCCATGTCTTCTGAAATGCTGGAAGGTATAGGTTTATGATTCATCGGCTTCATTGTGGGTATCACTCTCCTTGTACTGACAGTATGTCGTCATAACTTTGCAGGAGTCCTTTTGATCACCTGTATCAGGTGCTGAACCCGCATTTCTCATTCCAGCCAGAGATTGCCCTACCTGCTGATGTCGGTGAGTAAAGTCTATAACCGACGTCTTTTCCTTTCTCTTACGGATAGTCATGTTGCTAACTCTTCTTCATATTGGATATAGCGTCGCGGGTCGAGAGAATAACCGAGCTCCCTGCACTCCCCGTCCTACCACCTGTTATAGCCGGTATGATAGGCTTTACCCCTTATGCGTTTTCTTTATTTCCTAAGTTGGTATTTAACCATGACTCATTCTGCAGCAATCGTACCGGCTCCAGCTCCCTTCGAGTCTCGCATTACGATGCCGGTAGGGCCTCTTGTTAAACTCACATCTTCCCGAGGCATCGTGAACAACCGACGAATGTTGAGCGAGTTCGTCGAGGATCTTGATGTTGAAGCCCTCACCTCCGCTGCAAATTTTGCTATGCAGGTTAATCCAATGCTGGCGAGACTCATGAACTTCCATGACGAGGACGTCGCCGGGTCTTGGGTTGACTACTGCAGACAGACAGATCGAGGCTTGCTTGCACGAGATCGAGCTCAAGCGTATTGCTCCTGGGGTGTTAGCTTCAACTTCCCAGCTGGTTGCGTGGATGGAGCAGAGTGTTCCTTTCCTTCGCCATTTTGAACAAGAGGAGACCCTGCGACAGAAGGAACATGAGGCGGCTTCTAACGAGTCTGTCCAGTTGCATGCCCAGGTCGACGCGAACGCTGCACAGCTGAAGGCTATTTTCGACAGTCTCCAACGGTGTATCTCAGACGAGTTGGTGCTAAGGCAGAAGCTTGACTCCACCAAGCGGGTTGCGCAAAGTTGCGAAGCTGCTAAGCATGAAATCGATACAAAGCTTTCATCCTGCTTGCAGCAACGAGCTCGAATTGAAGCGGAGCTGGCAGCGGTGGCTGACTGTGAGAAGGAGCTGAAAGGAGTGCACGAGCGACTTGCCGACTTGTTGAAGTGGCATCCTTCTTAGTACCTGTCTTTGTAATTTTTTTGTATTGATGGAAATTTGTAATTAATGAATAACATGTATTCATTCATTTTTTTTATTCTTTTATATGATATATCTTGTATTCAATTGAACTCATGAATAAAGGACATGTTTTATCTTATATCGCTTTCTTTTCTTTGTTGTGTTGTTGTCATGTTACTCTAGTAGGCGTAGCCTGTAGATAACAACTTATCTTGAACTCTTCATAAGGCAGCGATGGCTTGGGAAACAGGTTCGGGTCTGCTGTCTAAGACTTTTCAACTTTATGAGCCGTGAGGGTCTCATAAAGATTTTTCTCCCTACGAGTCGAGAGGATCTCGTAGGTGTATTTTCTCCTTAGGAATCGTGAGGATTCCTAAGTGTGCTTTCTCTTAAGAGTCGTAAGGATCTCACAAGAGAATTTTCCCCTTTACAAGTTGAGAGGACTCGTAAGTGGTTGATGAGTTGACTTGTTCCCGAGTCGAAGCACTACTTCGAAGAGGGGGTTATTGGTTGACGTATTTCCGAGGTGGGATCGTTGACTGACGTATTTCCACAACGGGGTCATTTGATATCGTGTTTCCGTGACGGGGTCATTGGATGACGTGTTTCCGCGACGGGGGTCATTGGATGACGTATTTCCGCGACGGGGTCATTTGCTGACGTGTTTCTGAGTCGGGGTCTTTGGATGATGTATTTTCGCGACGGGGTCATTAGATGACGTATTTCCGCGACGGGGTCATTTGCTGACGTATTTCCGAGACGGGGTTATTGGATGTCGTATTTTCGAGACGGGGTCATTTGCTAACGTGTTCCAAGACGGGGTCGGGTTAACTTGCTCTGCTTTCTACGGTTTCGGGGCTGACTCTAGGTTGTCTGTGAACCGTAGAGTCTTGGAACTGGGGACTTTGTCATGGCTCCGATTGATGGTGTCACGTCTGTGCCCTACTAGCATGAGGAGGAACGTCGTTGTTGGTCTTCTGGGATGCAGATGTTGCTGTCGAGCTCTGACTTTCCCTTTTGACAGGATCTGGTGGGGGACATGTGGTTCCCTTTTCGTTTATGCCCATGGATTGTATGCAGGGGTCATTATGGACTCGCCTGTAGGGAAAAATGTTTCATTTCATTTTTTTATTTCTTTCCGCGATACTCTATCATTTCAGCTTTTTATATCGCGAAAGTCACGATTGCCTAACCATTTCGGCTATTTTTCGTGGTGCCCAATCATTTCGGCTATTTTTCTTTTTACTCGTTGCTTTTTATTGCGAGTTGCCCAATCATTTCGGCTATTTTTGTATGCATATCCTTTACTTGCTGATTTTGTTGCAAGTTGCCCTATCATTTCGGCTATTTCATATGCATTTATAGTTCGCTGAGTTTTTGCTGCGAGTATGGAACTTGGAATCTGATGCCAATATTAGTATCAGCATCGCCACAATTGGAATATTGCCAGGAGCGAATCATCATTTACCATGAAAGGACTTGGAATTTGTTACCGATTTAGGCATCAGCATCGCTACTACTGGAACGTTGCCAGGAGCAAATCATCATTTGCCTTTGTCGATTTGAACAAAGGCGGCTTAACAAACAGGGTTAGGATCCTGTCGACTAAGGCTTTTGACTTCATGAGCCGTAAGGGTCTCATAAAGATGTTTCTCCTTATGAGTCGTGAGGATCTCGTAAGTGCGTTTTCTCCTTAAGAATCGTAAGGATTCTTAAGTGTATGGTCTCTTATAAGTCGTAAGGATCTCATAAGAGCATTTTCTTCTTGCAAGTCGAGAGGACCTACAAGTGTTTGTTCACCAAATGAGGACATTCCTCGTCGTTGGTGGGACTTGATGGTGGAGACGTTTATTTATGCCCGTGGATTGTATACAAGGGTCAATATTGAACCGTTTGTAGGACATTCTGGGAAATTTGATGGCTTAAGAACAAGTTCAGATCCCTGTAGCTTAAGGCTTTCGAATCTTATGAGCCATGAGGGTCTCACAAGAGGATTCTGTTTACGAGTCGTGAGGATCTCGTAAGTGTAATTTCTCCTCAGGAATCGTGGGGATCCTTAAGTGTGTTGCTGCCTTGTGAGTCGTAAGGATCTCACGCAGGTATTTTCTCCTTACGTGGTCGAGAGGACCTTGTAAGTGTGCATGGATTTCCTTACGAGTCTACGCCCTTTCGGGTTTTCACAAACTCGCCGGTAGCCCTGCTGTTTTTACTCACTGAGCACTTTCGGGTTTTCATCCGTGCCCATCTTGCTTATGGACGTACCGTTTTTTTGTATAATTATTTTTATTTTTATTTTTTTTTGTCAGCCCTAGGATGCTGCGGTTTGTAGTAGTTTAAAGACATTTCGGTCCGTCGTTAGTTTCAGGACGTTACGGTCTATTGTTAGTTTAAGGACGTTTCGGTCCGGTGTTAGTTTAAGGACGTTTCGTTCCATCGTTAGTTTAGGGACATTTCGGTCCGGTAGCGATTTTGAGGAAATGCTTCGCTGGATATTACTTATAGAGTTTGGGCTTGGGAAGATAGTGAGCGGACATAGGTGTCGTCAACTATCGTTAACCTAGGCCGTTACTCGTCAGGCGTGGTATTTTTCAGGAACCGACCGTTTATTGGCCTGAAGGGTCTTTCGCCATGCATATCCATGAGCAAGTAAGCCCCATCATGGTAGACTTTGTCTATGATGTACGGGCCCTCATAGTTTGGCTCGAATTTCCCCTATTTGGCATGATTGGGGATCATAGGTCTTTTGACCACTGGCACGAGTTTGCCTTGGCGAAATGTTCTTGGCCTAGTCATTCATTCGTATGAGCGCGTCATCCTTACTTTGTAAGCTTATAGGTTTTGCTGCACCATGAGATGAGTTTCATCGAGGGCTTCGAGCTCCTCAAGCCGAAGGTGAGCATTCTCTTCATCTGTTAGCTCGTAATGAACCGCCACTCGTAGAAAGGGTATCTCTATTGTTCATATCAGATTTTTGCATTTTTATACCGCTCAATTTTTATCACATTGCTTATCGGTAGGTACTCTTGATCCGTGTTTGCTAGTCAATTGCAGGATACAGGTTCTCAGCTCTAAACAGTGAAATTCATGGAAAAGCACGACAAATTCCGGATTACTGCCAACCACAGATAAAACACGGGTCTCCGCTCTCTATCCGTATGTTGCCGCACACCAGTTTAAGGGACAAAATGGAAAATCGATGTCATTTTCATGCACAAAGCTCAATGTCAGCACAAGATCCAACATATCTACGCGGAGCTCAAGAAAAATCATGGCAAAAGATCAACATCACATCACCTTTTGATCAGCAGAAATTCTGGAAAAATCGTGAAGAAATTCTGAGAAACAACATATACCAGACTAAAGGGTACTGCAAACCAGGGGAAGGCACCAAAATTGAAGACCTAAATCCCCAATAAGGCCGCGGAACCGCGGCATAAGCACGCTTAGGTAGCGGATCCGCGGCCGTATAGTCTTGTCGGCTGAAGACTTTTTAGGGGTGTTTTGGTCATTCCATGTTTATTCTGAATGTTGCCCTAGAATTTCTGTTTCCTGCCTATAAATAGTCCAGAACTTGCCAAAGCCAAGGGTCCTCATTCTTGTATTTAGATTTTAGAATACATGTGTTGTTCTTCTTCCTCCTCTCATCTCTTCTCCATTAAAAACTTGTAGTGAGCTTTTGTGAGTGAAGAATGAATAAAGGAGTTCTTGTTCTTACCATGCTTATCTTGTTGTAATTGTTAATTATAATTGCTTGTATTTTTCATTTGCTAATCTAGTTGTTGTTATTTGTTGTTTGTTTCTTTCTTGTTCTCCTTTTCTTTATCCTTAAACAACAATGATGCTTAAGTTTGATCCTTGCCAAAGTGAGGTCTCAAATAGCTAGTTGTAATCTTCTAACCTCTTTCTTTCTATCTTCCTCCTTTTGTTTTATTTTCTTTTTCCTATAATGGGTGAGTAGTTTTCATACTTGTTAGGGTAGGATAAGGAAAGTTTGAGAGAAGAAAATCTCTCTCACTCTTTTCTTTCCCAACATCTTGATTCGGACTCCCGTTAATTGAACCACAATCCGCTCCCTACGGCACCCTATCCTACATGATAGCGGTGATTCCTTAGTGAGACCGGTTGTGGTTGAATTAACCGGAGGTTAAGGCTAAGAGCCAAGAACGGACGGACAAGCACCAAAAGGAAGAACTTATGCGTTGGAAAGCCTACCTTATACTCGCAAGTTCCTTCCTAGTCGTGCTAATCCCCGTTGTTGCCGATTACCGTAACACCGATATTAAGAGTGGCAACGAAAGAAGTGAGCGACTCCTAACTCAAACTAACCTAATCTTAACCCTAACAAGCTCTCTTTATATATCATTTTAGCACATAAGTAATCTAAAAACAAACCTGGACATTTGGACTTAACTCGTTAAAGAACATAGAAAAAGATTCCCATCTCCCTGCGGACGACCCGTACTCAACCGGCTAGCTACAAGCGAAATCGTCTTGATTGCGGTAATAAACTTAGCACGCAAAAACTCTACCAATCAAATGGCGCCGTTGCCGGGGAGACGGTAGTTTATTTCTTTGTGTAATTTCGGGTTAATTTGTGAATATAAACATAACCGAAAAACAAAACAAAAAAAATATACATTGTAAAAAAACCATCTTGTTATTTTTTGATTAGTTTTTGTGCAAGTGTACAGGATAAAAAGACGGTCGAGTTCAGTGCCAAAGACGTAGGAAGTTAGACCCATATCTCGCGGCTACACCGCGACGGATCAAGACGGAGCCAATGGTCTACTGTAAAATTCTGGAGCAGATACAGTAATCAAATCAAGATTCAGGAAATCCAGAAGAGAAGAGGACACCCAAGGCAGAACCTACCAGCAAAATGATGCTCCAAAAGCCACATTCAAGCCAAGGAACCGCGGCATAAGCTTGCTTAGGCCGCGGATCCGCGGTTGTAGGTTGCCTTCAGTGAGCCAAAACTTCTGTGAGTGTTTCTTTCTCTCTCCCCACTCCTCTGAACTCCACTAAACTGTGTTTTCTGCAGCATTCTTTGCGCAAACTCTCTTCCCTCTTCCAATAAATTGTTTTTGTGCAGGATTCTTTACGCCGCGCTAAAAAATAAAAATTGATTGCAGTTGATTGTTAATGCTTTGCATATATTAATACGGACTTTAAGGGGCTTGAAACCAATCCAGATTGGGTGGGGATTTCATCACCCTTCCCAGGACCCCAGAAATCACAAAAAGCATATGCATTGACCATTGTTTAATTAAAAAATACTAGACTCAGCCCTAATGACGTCGCGCTCAATAGGACAGAGGACTAGTTACAGGCATCGGCCGTTTATCCTATCCTGACTTTATGGTGTCTAGGCAAGTGTGTTCAAGGCAAGTGGTTACTTAATTAGGACCACTACTTACGTAGTGGGGAGACTCCCACTTACCTGGCACTTACCTGTCCGCAATTGGCGGAGAAGAGACGGTTTGAGGTCCTATTTCTAGCTCTTTGGAACAGTTAGGAGCTGTCTAGCTGACCTAGGTGACCCTAGATCTAGGTGTGATTTTGCATATCTTGTTTGTGATTGCTTGAAGCCGTAAGTCCGTACATATTTCTGTAAAGCTCTTTCTAAAAAGAAAACACACAAAACCAAAAACTTTTATAAAAACTTTCCCTTTATCGCCAGAATCCATTTTTTCACCCACCTCCTATCGTGTTTCTCCATTGACGTTTTCTTACCCTCACCTTCTCCGCTTTGACTATACTAAACTCGTTTAGTATATGTCCGCTTGGACTCGGGACACTAGCGCCCGCCTAGTCCGTGTTACGTTAGTCGCTACCGACTACGCGATCGACTCAGACGTCGAAACTCCATCCACGTCTCTTTTCACCCTTACCTTTGCCGGCCAACTCCGACGTTGACCCAAATTCTGTTCATACATCCTCACTTTCACCATCACCAACCTCTTCTTCCGCGATGTCAGGATTTAATCCAAACATCTCTTTGACTCCCCCGGGATTGACTCCACCTCCTACGGATGCAAATAACCCACCACCACCGCCTATTGTAGCGCCGCAGCGAATCGCGCTCCAGGATCGTTTCTATCCCACCCGTTCTGCACTTCCCACTTGTCTTTCCCTTCCATCGGCTAATGGGGATAATTTTGAAATTAAGCCCCACTTCATTAACATGCTTCCAAAATTTCATGGGCTTGAATCTGAAGATGCCTATATCTTCATCAACAAGTTTCAAAATGTTTGTGCCATGATGAAAACTACCCTGCTGTCGGACGATGCTATACGGCTACGGGTCATTCCGTTCACTTTATGCGATCTTGCTGAAAAATGGCTGTATAGCACCGCTTCCCACTCCATAACCAGTTGGGACGAGTTTGTGAAATCGTTTCTTAAGAAATTCTATCCGAATCATAAAACCGCAAAGATCCGTAATGAAATCAACCAATTCTCTCAGCCTCTTACCGAACCCTTCTGGAAGTGCTTTGACCGGTATAAAGATCTTCTTGTTCAGTGTCCTCACCATGGTATCGAGAAATGACAACTTTGCCAAACCTTATACGAGGGCCTGAACCCAGCAACCAAGCAGTTGTTGGAAACCATTTGTCAGGGCCACTTCCTATTGAAATCTGACGAGGAAGCGTGGCAATTCTTCGACGACCTTGCGAAACAAACGCTTCAATGGGAGAGCACCAGACCAACTTCTTCTTCTTCTTCCTCCACTTCTACTGGTCAGTCTAGGGTAGGAATTCACCAACTCGATGTCTCTATTGCGATGAAAGCTGAAATGGCTGCAATAACGAGAAAACTTAAAGCGATAGAGAGCAAATTTTCATCTCCTGCTCCTACCCCTGTTCTTCCCCTTCGTACCATTTGTGCTTGTTGTTCCGATCCTTCTCACTTAACCGAAGAGTGTCCTTACAATCCACCATCTCAAGGACAGGATCAGGTTAATGCTGCATTTCAGCAAAGACCGAGAAATGATCCATACTCTTCCACCTACAATCCCGGTTGGAGGAACCACCCCAATTTCGCTTGGAATCAGAATCAACAACAATTCTAAGGCAACAATTTCCAGAGGCCCCCTCCTCCGCAACAATAAGCGCAACAGCAAACTCAACATCAGTTTCAGCAGCCCTTCCAACCCCAACCTTTTCAAAATCAGACGAACAACTTTGCACCCAACAATTCTTTTCCACAAAACAACTTTGTTCCGTCAAACAACGATAAGGTTTCCTCGCTAGAACGAAGTCTGGAGGCGTTCGTTAAACAATCGACACAATCCACCGCCAAAATCCAGTCATCTATTCAGTCTTTGGTGCAACACACTGCTGCACATGGGCAAAGCATCAAGACCATCGAAGCCCAGATTGCACAGCTGAATGCGGCGTTAAGCGAGCGAGAAAAAGGGAAGCTTCCATCTCAACCACTCCCAAATCCCGGTCACCCACATAATGTACATGTTGCTCTTGAACAACAGAACCATAATGTGAGTGCCGTGACTACATTGAGATCGGGAAGGATGCTGCACAACAACATCGGCACAACAATTGAGGATAATGACACCCCGGCCGCTTCTTCTTCTTCTTTTTCTTCTTCTTCTTCTTCTTCTTCTGAGCCTATTCTCCATTCGTCAAAAGGCTCTTCTTCTTCTTCTTCTTCTGCTCTGAACGGACCCACTTCTCACTCCACGAAAACACCAGCTCTGGGATCCGTTCTAACTCCACAATCTCCTCCATAAGCATTGGACTCAACCAATTTTAAAAATGCTCCATTTCCAAACCGGTTGAGATCCAATAAACAAAATCCACAAATGGAGAAGATTCTGGAGTTGTTTAAGCAAGTTAACATCAACATTCCCCTTTTAGATGTTGTCCAACAAGTCCTGTCCTACGCAAAAATCTTAACGGACTTGTGCACGAAAAAGAGGAAGTCTCAGATACCCAAGAAAGTTTTCTTGGCTAGTGCTGTGAGTGATACTCTTACCCAATCTTTACCGCAAAAACGGAAGGACCCTGGCTGTCCTACGATTTCTATTACCATTGGGGATAAGAACATCAACCGCACACTATTAGATCTTGGTGCCAGTGTTAACCTGCTTCCGTACTCAGTATATAAGCAATTAGGTGTAGGAGAGCTGAAACCCACACACTGTACTCTCCAAATGGCCGACCGATCAATCACCCATCCTAGGGGTGAGCTAGAGGATGTGTTAATCAAGATTGGGGACTTCATATTCCCCGTTGACTTTATTGTATTAAGCACACATCCTGTAGCTAACCCCCGGAATCAAATTCCGGTGATACTCGGTCGCCCATTCCTTGCAACCTCAAATGCTGTGATCAATTGTCGCAATGGTTCGATGAACCTATCTTTTGGAAACATGACAATTGAACTCAACATTTTTAGGTTGGGGAATCAGCCCACCGAACCTAATGCTCATATACTAGACGTTTGCTCAATCCAGGAGATCACCCCAGAAGAGTGTGAATTCGAGGAGTTTTTGTTCGATCACGATAACCTTAACGCCACTAGTGCGTTCCTCTTCGAACCTGCTGCTGTTTCTGCGCCCGTCAATGACTACGAGTGTTTCACTTTCTCGAACGATCTTAGCCACTGACCACCAGAGTTTGAATCCTTCGAATTTCCAGATGAGTTACCTGAACCATCCAACTCGGTCGCTTACACTCGTTTTGAACCTTTGCTGGAATCCTTTGAGTTCGAGACCTTTTCACCAATCTTTCCTTCAATTGTTTCACCTCCAATGCTCGAACTCAAGGCTTTGCCGTCTCACCTTAAGTACGCTTACTTGGGTGAGAACGAGACCCTCCCTGTTATCATCTCGGCTTCTCTAGCTCCAGAGCAAGAGAAAGCCCTTCTTGCGGTCTTGCACAGCAATAGGCAAGCTTTTGGCTAGTCCATAGCGGACATCAAGGGGATTAGTCCCCTGATCGTTGAACATCACATTCATCTGATGGATGATGCCAAACCAGCCAGGGATCCACAAAGGCGAATCAACCCAGTCATGAAGGAGGCTGTGCAAAAGGAAATCGTGAAGTGTCTGGATAGTGGTATCATTTACCCTATCTCTGATAGCCAGTGGGTTAGCCCCATTCACGTTGTCCCCAAGAAATCAGGAATAACGGTCATTACTAACGAGGCGAACTAGTTAATCCCTACTCGCACCCAAACTGGGTGGCGAGTATGCATCGATTACAGAAAACTCAACGCCGCAACGCGGAAAGACCACTTTCCGCTACCTTTCATTGACCAAATGCTTGAACGATTGGCCGGACACGAGTACTACTGCTTTCTTGATGGCTACTCCGGCTATAATCAGATTCCCATCGCCGAAAAAGACCAGGACAAGACCACATTCACTTTTCCTTTCGGCACGTTCGCATATCGTCGCATGCCCTTTGGGTTATGCAATGCGCCCGCTACCTTCCAGCGGTGTATGATGGAAATCTTCTCAGACATGGTGGAGAAATTCCTGGAGATCTTCATCGATGATTTCTCCATCTTCGGCGATTCCTTTAACGAGTGTTTGCTGCATCTTGACGCTGTCCTTACCCGGTGTAAGGACAAGAACCTCACTTTGAATTGGGAGAAGTGCCACTTCATGGTGCGCGAGGTTTAGGACATATCATTTCACAAAATGGCATAGAGGTTGACAAAGCGAAGATTGAGGTCATTTCCAATCTCCCTCCTTCCAGATGCGTCAGAGACATCCGAGCCTTCCTTGGCCATGCCGGTTTCTATAGACGATTCATCAAGGACTTTAGCAAGATTGCTAGGCCCTTGACTCTTCTAGTGGCCAAGGACACGCCATTCGACTTCAACTCGAGCTGTGTCACTGCGTTCGAGTCATTAAAAAGCTCACCCACTTCTGCTCCCGTTCTTTCTTCACCTGACTGGACGCACCCATTTGAGATTATGTGCGATGCATCCGACTTTGCCATTGGTACTGTCCTTGGACGACACATCAACAAGATGCCGCACTTAATCTATTATGCTAGCCGAATCGTGAACGACGCCCAATTTAATTATACAACAACTGAGAAGGAATTCTTGGCTGTTGTATTTGCTTTAGAAAAGTTCAGGCCCTACCTCATCGGCTCTCCAGTCATTGTCTACACAGACCATTCTGCTCTACGCCATCTTTTTGCAAAGAAAGATGCAAAATCTCGGCTAATACGTTGGATCCTCTTGCTTCAAGAGTTTGACCTTGTCATTAAGGACAAAAGAGGATGTGAAAACGTAGTCGCCAACCATCTCTCACGACTTCCTTCTTCGCCGTCGCCTCAACTTCCGATCAACGACGTTTTTCCGGATGAACAGCTCTTGACAGTATCTCGCGAACCCTGGTTCGCAGATATTGTGAACTATTTGGCCACAGGGCTACTACCGACTGAATGGTCAAGTCAGGACAGACTTCGATTCTTATCCCAAGTAAAACACTTTTACTGGGACGAACCCCATCTGTTCAAGTACTGTTCCGAACAGATTATTCGTCGGTGTGTCCCTAACGATGAATTCAAGAGTGTGCTGTCATTTTGCCACGATCAAGCATGTGGCGGGCATTTTGGCCCCAGAAAGACAGCTGAGAAGATCTTGCAATGTGGTTTCTACTGGCCACAGCTCTTCAAAGACGCTCATGACTATTGCAAGACTTGCTCCCGGTGGCAACACTTGGGCCGGATATCTCGGAGGAACGAGATGCCGCTCCAACCAATCTTGGTTGAGGAGATTTTCGACGTTTGGGGGATAGATTTTATGGGGCCGTTTCCCAGCTCTTTCGGGAACTTGTACATCCTTCTCGCTGTTGATTACGTCTCTAAGTGGGGTCGAGGCTGTGCCCAGCCGGACTAATGACAACAAGGTTGTCGTTAGGTTTCTTAAAGAAAACATTTTCTCCCGGTTTGGGCACCCCCGAGCGATCATTAGCGACAATGGAACTCATTTCTGCAATAAGACTTTCGAGGCCTTGATGCGGAAATATTCCATTAATCATAAGCTATCTACGCCCTACCATCCCCAAGTCTGTGGGCAAGCCGATGTTTCAAATCGGCAAATCAAGCAGATACTGGAGAAGACGGTTTCCAAGAACCGAAAGGATTGGTCGTTGAAACTCACTGATGCCCTTTGGGAATTTCGAACGGCTTATAAGACCGATCTTGGCATGTCGCCCTATCGGCTTGTGTACGGAAAGGCTTGCCACCTCCCTGTCGAAATAGAGCATCGCGCATTTTGGGCGATAAAAGAACTGAATCTGTCTCTCGAAGATGCGGGCAGCCATCGGAAGCTGCAGTTGAACGAATTGAGCGAGCTTAGGAATGAGGTTTACGATAACGCGGTTGTCGTTAAGAACCGAATGAAGGTGTTTCACGATAAACACCTTTTGCGCAAAACTTTCGTACCTGGTCAACAGGTACTGCTTTACGACACCCGGCTACACTTCCATCTAGGAAAGCTCAGATCTCGCTAGAAAGGGCCGTATTTTGTGCGGAATGTGTATCCGTATGGCGCTGTGGATTTGGAGAATCCAAAGGACGGTTCATTTTTCAAAGTAAACGGACACCGACTTAAACCGTACCTTAGTGCCGAACCAACAGAGGAGCTCCTGGTCTTACAGGAGCCGGTTTACCCTGCATAATCTTCCTCTGCCTACCACCAAACTTCGGTTATCCAACCAAGAACAGTGAACACTATTCCAGATAAGTTTGGGGGTATGTATATACCATTTTGTATATATTTGTGGATATTCTTTTTCATTTTTACTATTCTTCTTTTCTTTAAAAACAAAAACATAAACAAAAAAAAATAAAAATTTATGTATATCTAACCGACAATTTTGACCCTTCAAATGATCTCTTCATGCAATGACAGTGAGGACACTGTCCAGTTTAAGTTTGGGGGTACACTCGGTACGCATTTCTAACCTTCGCATTCATATGTATATTTTGCATCTGCATATTAAAATCCATAAAAATCAGAAAATTTTAAAAACATAAAAACTTTTCTGTCAAGTTAGCTGGTGGGAGAACTCTGATTCAACATTTCGACGGTTTTGTTTGATAAGATAAGAATAACTAAATCTTATTTTTAGATTTTGAAAACCTGAAAGATAACTCTCCTTTGAAGTTAACTATAACTGATATACGTCTTTACATCACACTACATGTGTCGTGAGTTTTGGAAATTAGATGACTAGTCTTTTATGTCTAAAAAAACTTTTAAATGGATAAATGATTTTTTGAGGATCTAATAGGTTTGTTCTGAAATAAGTAATATCAAGAATAGTTTATGAAGTGAAGTGAATATGAAGGAATGTTATTGATGCCTTAAGTGGAACTAAGTCTGAAAAATAACCTATCTGGAACTTGATTGGAATGATTACACACCGAACCCACTAAACACGTCTTTTATCCAAAAAATAATTGAACTGCCAGTTATATCTCCATTCGCATTGAATCATCATGATTTTCATGCTAAATTGTCTTTTGTTTTTGGACCTAGGTAACTTGAGTAATTAAGTCCGCTGGGGTGTTTCTACACCTAATGCCCTAAAGCCAACTGGTTTGGGTGCATTGGCCCAAAGCTCGTTAAGAAGCCTAGAAAGTCCAGATTAAAACAAAGTCAAGCAAGTGTTCTCTCCGAATTAAAATTCCTAACGGTTCTTTGTGTGAGAATAATCTTGACAAAAGACAGGTTTTTATAAAAAAATATTTCTAGCGGAGATATGAAGGTTTTATTCTATGATAAAGACTATTGCACATTCACAGAGGTGTGTATGAAATGAAAACAAGAAAAAGGTGGAGTGAAAAATAAGACGTAGTTTCCTGTTAGGGAAGATAGAAATTCTGAAGTTGAAACTTTACTGGAAAATGAAACTTGAAAAATGCTTAACTCTTTATAAAACTTATGTGATCCTTTTAAAAATTTTATCTGGGCTTTATTGTATGACATGACGACTTTATTCGACCCTTCTGGAACTTAACGACACTATTTGCACTGCACGTAAAGACATATAAAATCTTAAGTTAAATAAGAAGCGAGGTGTGAAAAATAAAGGTTCGATAGTCTAGACTTAGGATAATAGAATTATTATTTTCTGAAACAAAACTTTAAGGTTTGAATCATAGTTATTTTGCAAAACTAGCTTGACCGAATTTTGTGGGTAGTATCCGCTGAAAACCCTCAGGAGACAACACTCCTCCTACTAGGGACACCTAGATGTTTAACGGCCCATTGCACATGCTCAGTGCAATCGCGTTCCCTGCGAAAGTGAGGTTAGGAATTTTTTGTGAATAAATTGGCTTTGCTTGGGACGAGCAAATGATAAGTTTTAGGGTATTTGTTCATATCAGATTTTTGCATTTTTATACCGCCCAATTTTTATCACATTGCTTATCGGTAGGTACTCTTGAGCCGTATTTGCTAGTCAATTGCAGGATACAGGTTCTCAGCTCTAAACAGTGAAATTCATGGAAAAGCACGACAAATTCCGGATTACTGTCAACCACAGATAAAACACGGGTCTCCGCTCTTTATCTGTATGTTGCCGCACACCAGTTTAAGGGACAAAATGGAAAATCGATGTCATTTTCATGCACAAAGCTCAATGTCAGCACAAGATCCAACATATCTATGCGGAGCTCAAGAAAAATCATGGCAAAAGATCCACATCACATCACCTTTTGATCAGCAGAAATTCTGGAAAAATCGTGAAGAAATTCTGAGAAACAACATATACCAGACTGAAGGGTACTGCAAACCAGGGGAAGGCACCAAAATTGAAGACCTAAATCCCCAATAGGGCCGCGGAACCACGACATAAGCACGCTTAGGCCGCGGATCCGCGGCCGTATAGTCTTGTCGGCTGAAGACTTTTTAGGGGTGTTTTGGTCATTCCATGTTTATTCTGAATGTTGCCCTAGAATTTCTGTTGCCTGCCTATAAATAGTCCAGAACTTGCCAAAGCCAAGGGTCCTCATTCTTGTATTTAGATTTTAGAATACATGTGTTGTTCTTCCTCCTCCTCTCATCTCTTCTCCATTAAAAACTTGTAGTGAGCTTTTGTGAGTGAAGAATGAATAAATGAGTTCTTGTTCTTACCATGCTTATCTTGTTGTAATTGTTAATTATAATTGCTTGTATTTTTCATTTGCTAATCTAGTTGTTGTTATTTGTTGTTTGTTTCTTTCTTGTTCTCTTTTTCTTTATCCTTAAACAACAATGATGCTTAAGTTTGATCCTTGCCAAAGTGAGGTCTCAAATAGCTAGTTGTAATCTTCTAACATCTTTCTTTCTATCTTCCTCCTTTTGTTTTATTTTCTTTTTCCTATAATGGGTGAGTAGTTTTCATACTTGTTAGGGTAGGATAAGGAAAGTTTGAGAGAAGGAAATCTCTCTCACTCTTTTCTTGCCCAACATCTTGATTCGGACTCCCGTTAATTGAACCACAATCCGCTCCCTACGGCACCCTATCCTACATGATAGCGGTGATTCCTTAGTGAGACCGGTTGTGGTCGAATTAACCGGAGGTTAAGGCTAAGAGCCAAGAACGGACGGACAAGCACCAAAAGGAAGAACTTATGCGTTGGAAAGCCTAGCTTATACTCGCAAGTTCCTTCCTAGTCATGCTAATCCCCGTTGTTGTCGATTACCGTAACACTGATATTAAGAGTGGCAATGAAAGAAGTGAGCGACTCCTAACTCAAACTAACCTAATCCTAACCCTAACAAGCTCTCTTTATATATCATTTTAGCACATAAGTAATCTAAAAACAAACCTGGACATTTGGACTTAACTCGTTAAAGCACATAGAAAAAGATTCCCATCTCTCTGCGGACGACCCGTACTCAACCGGCTAGCTACAAGCGAAACCGTCTTGATTGCGGTAATAAACTTAGCACGCAAAAACTCTACCAATCATCTATCTCCAAGGAGAGCACTGCTTCTGTGCCAAACACTAACGCATATGGCTTTGTATTCGTAGCCGTTTTGAACGTGGTCCGGTAAGCACAGAGAGCTTCATGCAGTCTCGCATGCCAGTCCTTCTTATTTTTGGACACCGTCTTCTTTATGATCTTCATCAAGATTTTGTTGAAAGCCTCAGCTAGACCTTTAGCTCAGGGATTATAGACCGAAGAGTATCTCCAGTCTATATTATGCTGCTGTGCGAAGAGGCTAATTTTTTGACTTCTGTATGCTGGCCCGTTATCGGAGATAATTGGTCGTGGAGTGCCGAACCGATAGATGACGTGTGTCTTGAAGAAATGGAGAATATTCTCTGTCTTCACTTCTCTTAGTGGTACCGCTTCTGCCCACTTAGAGAAGTAATCTGTTGTCGCCAATATGAACCGATGTCATCTGGATGACGCTGGTTCGATGGGCCCGATTATGTCGGTTCCCCACATTTCGAACGGACAGCTATCCACTGTTAGGTGTAGTGGGTTTGGATGCCGGTGGATGAAGTCTCCATGAATCTAGCATGAATGACATTGCTTCGCGTATTCAAGACAGTCCTGAATCATCGTGGGCCAATTGTAACCCATCCTTTTGATCTTCAGCTTCATCTTTGGCCCGGCTTGATGAGAACCGCAGAGTCCATTGTGAGTTTCTTGGACGACTCTCCTTGCTTCTTCTGGTCCCAGGCATCTTAGCCATAGAGATTCAAACGATCTCTTATACAGAATATCGTTGACGAAGGCGAAAGACAGAGCTCGTTTCATGAGCTGATGTCTTGAGGATGCATCTTCAGGTGTTTGACAGGATTTGAAGTAGTCTATAAAGACTTCTCTCCAATCCTTGGCCTTTTCCTGATCCTCTATTTGTAGGGTTGTTTGCCCGGTCACTTCCTTTTCTTCAAACGACTCCGGAGATATTTCTGCTGGTGCAAGAACCCAACGGTTTTGCACAACGATCCTCACATCATCGAAGTTTTCGTCAGCCAGTTCTTTAGCGAGCTTGGCTAATGCATCCGCTTTGCTATTTTCTGCACGTGGTATGCTTTCCAGGGCGTAGGAAGGGATTTGAGTCAGCAATTGTTGTACTCTCTCACCGTACTTCACCAACTCTGGTTTGCACGTTTGATAGTCACCGTTTACTTAACTAACGACTAGCTGGGAGTCTCCATATATGAGAAGGTGCTCGATTCCCATATTGATAGGGATCTCAAGACCTGCTATCAAAGCCTCATATTCTACTTCATTGTTTGTCCTTGGCTCTGTCAAGAAAAAGGTAAAGCGCATTATCCCTCCTTGTGGAGTCACGAAGATGAGGCCTACCCCATATTTGATTATGGGGGCACTGTGCTTTCACTTCTTCATGGAAGATGCCCCGTCGAATTAGAGTTCCCATCAGGTGTCACTCTCTCCTTTCTCCCCGTTGATCGTGTCAAACGCGTGCTCGTCTAGCAATTCACAATTTAGGGGTGAATCGGCAGGTATATGATGCTCAGCGACGAAGTCGGCGATGGCCTGGCCTTTCACTGCCTTGAGAGGTCGGTATGTTATCGAGAATTCCATTAAGAGTAGGGCCCATTTAGCGAGTCGCCCTGCTAGTATGGCTCTTGACATCAAATATTTAAGAGGGTCCACTTTTGATACGAGGTGGACCTCATGCGCCAACGCATAGTGTCTGAGCTTCGTTATCGCGAAGATCAACGCCAGGCAGTGTTTTTCGATAGGGGAGTAGTTGTTTTCCACCCCAAGAACTCGACTCAAATAGTAGAGGGCCCTCACTTTCCCTTGGTCATTCCCATGTGCCCATAATGCGCCCAAGGAACCTTCAATGGCTATTGTATACAGGATAAGGGGTTTTCCCTTGACTGGAGCGGTCAGCACCGGCGGATTCTGCAGGTATTGCTTGATTTCGTCCAGTGCACTTTAGCATTTGTGATCCCAAACGAACGGGGTTCCCTTCTTCATTAAATGGCTGTAGGGGCGGCATTTGCCGGAGAGATTAGCTATGAACCGCCAGATATACGCAAGCTTTCCTTGGAGAGACCGCAGTTGCTTAAGAGTTTTTGGCGGAGGCATTTCCATAATCGCCTTGATCTTTTACGGATCTATTTCGATACCTCGATGTCGTACGATGAATCCTAGAAATTTTCCTGAGGAAACTACGAACACGCATTTGAGAGGGTTCATCTTCAAGTTGTAATTCCGAAGGCGCTGAAACACGATTTTCAGATGCTCCCAATGTTCCTTGTATGATTTGCTTTTAACCACGAGGTCGTCGATATAGCATTCGACGATTTCATGTATGAGGTCATCGAAAATATTCGTCATGGCCCTCTGATAAGTAGCACCGGCGTTCTTCAGACCGAAAGGCATCACTTTGTAGCAGAATATGCCCAAAGGGGTCCGGAAAGCGATATGCTTTTGGTCTTCGGGGTGCATCTTTATTTGATTGTACCCTGATGATCCGTCCATGAAGAAGAAGACTTCATGAGTGGACGTGTTGTCTATCATCAGCTCAGTGACCGGTACGGGAAAGTCATCCTTCAGACAGGCTTTGTTAAGGCCCCGAAAGTCTACGCAGATGCGCACCGTCCCATTCTTCTTCATCACTGGGACGATATTGGCGATCCAGTCAGGGTACTGAACTTCTTGGATAAATCCGGAGTCGATTAGCTTCTTGACTTCGGCGTTGATGTTCATCTCAAGCTCAAGCCGCATCCTTCTTGGTGCTTGTTTGACTGGCTTGACGTCTGGAGATATCGCCAATTTATGCACTGCAATCTCTGGATCTAGCCCCGGCATATCGGAATAGTTCCATGCGAAGCAGTCTTTATACTGCTTGAGCATGTCCTTTAGTCTAGCTACCTGTTCTTCGGATAGCAGCTCACTGACGAATGTAGGCCTCGGGTCGTTTGGCGTCCCCAAGTCGATTTTCCTTAGGTTGTCCGTAGTAGTATGTATTCCATCTTCCAACTCTTTTGGCGCAGGTGGAAATTCTGAGATCAACTCATCTTCATCCCTATTTTCGAAGCACCAGGAGAGGTCATCCACATTATCGTGCTCTCCTTCTTCCAACATTGTTACCTCGTGACAGGTTTGAGATCGCTTCCAAGACCGATATTGATCTGGTTCTACTCCCGCCATATATGTTGCTTTTGGCACATGTTTTTGCGGTGGGGCTACTCTCCAACTGTTGGATAGAGTGAACCTGCCGAGTTGATATTGGTCTTCGACCCAGTTTTTGAATGTGAAGCAGTCTTCGAAAGGATGTCCTATCGCTCGGTGATAGGAGCAATAATCCGGGTGAGAGACCTTGTCTGCTTGTTCGGGGGTGTTTGGACTCCGGGAGCGTAATCATTTGATGTTTCATGATAAGATCGAATATCTTCCTTGTCTTTTCTTGGGGAAACGAATATGCTCGACCCATCTTTTTCATTAGTGATGGATTCCGGCTGCTCAATTCTTGACCGCGTAGCTTGTTGGACCCCGCTTTGCCGCTGTCGAACGTTTTTTTCCGTTCTTTAGTTTGCTTTTTCCTCCGTGTCGGGTCTTCTGTATGACGGGATGACGACGAAAGGCAAGTCATCCTCCATGGCCTGCTGAAGGAGGCGTTGCGTCTTGGCCTTTTCGTAAATGGCCATTTCACGGCTGTAGTCGTTCCGAACTGTTCCCACCAAAATCTTCGGCCAAGAGCTATTAGTTCCTGTTTATGCCGGCTTAAGTTTCATTTATAGATATGTGTGAAACCAGGCTCATTCATGTACGCACATGCACACATCAGAGGAAGAACAGGTGCTCAACGACAAAGACAAAGCATTTAATTGAACATTCTATTCTACAGGAAATAGATCGCCAAACATGGGATCGAAAGTACAGGGATTCACAAAACTATGGATAAAATTATCTAACTCCCTCTCTGCCTTCTCCACCATGACAAAGCGGCGATCTTCATGAGGAGTAGCTACCCATCGGTCAGCACCGCACCCATCAGCAAAGGCAGACATGACGACCCGCTGAGCCCGTATCTGGCTTAGCAGCCGGAAAGAGCGATCCCTCGGAGCTGTGGTGATCAAAAGTGCCTCGTGGAAGCACTTAAGCTTGTCTTCCATGGCGTCGAGCATTGCCGGAGTCATCTCCGCCGGAGGAGGGGGAATATCATTGATCACAGATAAGAAAACTATCTGGAGCCAAATGGAGCCAATGGGGAGAGGTGATCCTATACGAGTCAAGAGCTCGTGTAACACCGTGTCGCATTGGTCATCTGTAAGAGTAGGGTTCACCAAGCGCGCAGCAAAATGAGGAACAATTTTTTCAATGGGCACCTCCTATGGCTGATGGCGAGCATGTGGGCGATTACAAGCCATAGCTCTTCTCTGTTAAAATGATTCTCTGAAAATGAGAGAGAAAAGAAGCATTGCTTCAGATTATGAAGGGAGACATTTAAGTCTAGGCACAGAAAATGCTGTGCATGATGGAACTATTTCCAAGCTCTGCGAAATAGAAGCTTGATTCAGGAAAGGTGGAGAAGGAAGGTGAAAAGACACCTTCAGTAATGAGGCAGCGCCTCACGTGCAAAGCACATGAGCGCTAGCGCTAAGAGCACTGCATTCTAAGCAGCGCGCCATGTGCAAAGCACGTTGCGCTAAGAGCGCTGCATTCTAAGCAGCGCACCACGTGCGAAGCATGTGAGCGCTAGCGCTAAGAGCGCTGCACTCTAAGCAGCGCACCACGTGCGAAGCACGTGAGCGCTAGCGCTAAGAGCTGCACTCTAAGCAGCGCACCACGTGCAAAGCACGTGAACGCTAGTAATAGAACAAAATGTTCTCGGCCCTTGGATCAAAGATCCAACGAACATGATTAAAAAATCATCAATTAACCAGAATAAAATTTGTTTAAGAAAACAATCCTCAGAATCTTTCCAAACAGGAAAGGTTATGCTTTGAAAATCAGAGCACCGTTAGATCAATGATCCAATGGTGATTAAAAATCATCAAGATATAGAATAAATTCTGTATGGGAAAAGATTTCCTAATGTCACACCCCGCTTCCCGGTGTACGGCGAAGGGGACGGGACCAGGCCACTACGTATTTACTGTGAAGTAAATATGCTAAGCGTATCTAAGCAATATAAAAGTAAATCCACAAGAGACAAGATATAATAAAACAACAACTTTATTTATTCACATTCTTTCTGTACAATGCATGAAAAAACATACATCTGATGAAAACAATGCCTAAACAATGGCATAACAGAAAAGGAAAAGTACTGGAATGAAATGTGTACAATGAAGCTAGAGCTCTGGGTCTTCAATAATCTGGTCCAATTCCTCGATGCTGGGCTCTGTCTCCAGAAGGTCCGAAACACCTGACGACATTCAAAGAAGAAAGAACGAGAATGTCGTCAGCGAACAAAGCGCTCGGTAAGTCCCAAAGATAAGGGAGAAGTAGAAAAGAAGAAAGAAAGAGTGTAGCTTTTAAAGTTGTATTATATTGTTATAGTGTTAATGTTGTTGTTATCGTAAGTTCAAGGGTGAATGTCAACTAATCTTAAGAGTGTTCTCAAACCCAACAGGCCACAGTCCAGGGGTAGGGAACCACGGGCCCGAATGATATGTTAGTAGAGGGACTTCGACCGTCGCCGAAATATTCCAAACTCAACAGGCCACAGTCCAGGAGCATGGAAACACGGGCCCTCATGATTGCTTGCTTGTGTTAGTAGACATGGATTCATGATCTAGGGGAACTCTTGAGCTTCTGTTGGATTCACGAATGAACTACCCTAATACCCCATGTAGTTATTGTATTGATAGTATTGTATTGCATTGTAATGTCTTGTATATTGAATTGTATAATTGGATGACTTGCCGAAACCATGATATCAGTAAACGGATGTAACTGTAGAATCATGTATGTAACTGGAGAATCATGTAAACTGGATGATCATGTAAATGGAATGTATATTCATGGTTCGGTTCAGTCAAGTTGTATAGATTGGTAGATTGAATATATGGAATAATGGATTCATGAATTCGTGTTGAATTGTAATATTATAGATTGTACTTGAATCATATTCAAGTCATATTATAGAAAGACTCAATCTGAGTCAGACAATTAGAAAAGTAAATTGAAGTCCTGATTGTTTTGATGTTATCGGTAACCGCTGCACATGGGCGGCAAGATTTGTGTCTTTTTCAAAGACGATTACCGTATTGATAACACCGTTTGTTAATTGTCTACCTTAGATAGGTAAGCACCCACTTCTCCGGCTCCCTGAGGCTCAAGAGATTGGTCCCGCTTAAACCTATGTTTACTAGGGTCCTTAGGGTAATTTATAGAACTTGAGGGATTTTTATGTAAAAATACTTTTATATACTTTTCAAAATACTTTCCAAGTATTTAGTTATCGTCTTTGAAGTTATCATGAATGTAGATTTTATACATGTGACATTTCTAGTAAGAATGACCTAATTTCCATAATATATGGTATTAACTTGTAATATTGATCATGCATGGAATTCATGATATTTTAATGTAAAGTGATTCTTGTGATTTTTGAAAAGAGTTGGAATATTTATATTATTTGCAAAATAGATATTTTAATGTTACATATATACATAATTATATAAAAATAAATTTATATATATATTTTATATTTCTAAAAATCTCATTTTCTTAAGATGTCGTATTTTAAATCTCTCGAGACCGAATGCTCCTTGTGAAGGTCTGAATCTCGTACTACTAAGCCCGAGGATGTGCGATAATCCGCACCATCCTGAATGGGTTCCCCAAATTAGGTTGTAGCGGCGCTTTGCAAAGATTTGTGTAAAATACTAATCTTTTAGAAAACGTTTTTAATAGTAATGGTATTTATTTGAAAAGGTGTCGTTTTCCCGTATTCTATGTTCCCGAGGGTATTGTGCTATGTTGCATATGAGTGTGTGAGAAGGTAGGTCATTAACTCGTGATCTACTTAAAGGTATAGAAAGTTTGATGGTTTAAATGTCGAAATGAAACTATATGGTATTTTAATGAAAAAATACGGTAAAATGGAAATAGCAAATACTTTTGATATGGAACTTGTTCAACATATTTAGTAGTGATTAATAGTCAACATGTAGTGGTTGTAGCATGATTTTATTAAAGAAAAGTCAGGTTTTAAGAAGAACCGAATCGGAAATCGGATTTTGCTCCGATTCCGTCGGGTTTTAGAAATATGTATTTTCAGAAAGAGTAGGGAAGGGGGAAGATGGGACTTATTGGCTTAGGACTTAGAGGAGAGGAAGAGGAGTCGGTAGGAGGCGCCGGTGCGTCATTTCATCGCCGGGATCTCCTAGGGTTGTCGCCGGAAATTTGCCGGAGCTTCGCCTCTTTGCTCACTTTCAAAACACACTAGGGTTCTAAGAATTTTCTTGAGAGTTGGCTCAGAATTTTAGAGTGTAGGGGTAGTATTTATAGGGTTAGGCTAAGGTTAGGGTAGATGAAAAGTTTAAAATGAAAAATGTGATAAAATGTAATAAAAATGTATTAAAAGTGGAGTAATTGGGGTTTTAAAAGAGTTCTGGAAATGGTCTGAGGATAAAATTTTGCAAGTGTACAGGGGAGACCAAAAGACACATTTTTTGTGTTGGGGTCGTCGCCGGAATCGGCCGAATCGGTCGCGACTCGGCCGTGACTCGGACGGAGGCCTGAGTCGGCCGAGTCTCCGGCCGAGTTAGGTGGCCGGAAATCTCCCCCGACGGCTGGTTTATCCTCTGGTACAGTTACATTTCTGGGTGTAGTGGGGGTTTTTTATGAGATATGCATGTGTAAACTCTTGGTATTCTAAAGGTTCAAAATAAAACAATATTAAAAAAATGTGGGGTATGGGATTTGAACTCTGGTGGCTTGGTTCAGCAGTGCAAGGTATTACCAATGAGCTACAAGCTCCTTCTTGTAATTATGGAGCTAATTAATTACTTAAAATAATAACAGTAAATGTAAATACCCCAAGTATACATTAATTTTAAAGCAAATTTTTTTTACACTAAAAATGGAGTTGTTACATTCTTTTAACTTATAATTAAAAAGCAAAATAATTACTTATATCTTGTGCTCAGCCTAAAATATCCTTTTATGGATTTTGAAAAAAAAATATTTTGAAAATTTTGTATAGGAAATTTAGGGTTGTTACACCCAATCTTGTTAAAAACAAGAAGATTGGCTTCTGTGAAACAGAAGCCCTATGATCAAAGATCTAACGGTGGGAAACATTCCCGAATCAATTAGAGAAAAGATCTCTTCAACTGATTCAATAAATCAGCCTTCACTGTATAAAGGCCCCAAGACTTCAAGTCTGATACAGAGGAACCCCCCATAAACTTTGAGAAAGTTCAGAAAGAAGAGTAAACTCTTAGCAGAAGAACTTCTTCAAGGTAAAATAAAGAGATCAAAGTATCTCATCATAAAAAAAACTTAGTTCTTATGCTAGATCATAGATCTTTAAGACAAATTGTCTTTCACAAAAGAGATCATAACATCTCATTATAAAAAGGGGGGGAGAATAATTCAATTCTCTTAGGATCACAGATCTATAAAGGCAAAGGCTTTCACCAAAAACATAAGAGATTGAAACATCTCCTATAAAATAAGAACTCTGTTCTTAGATCCATGAGACAAAGTCTCGTATAAGAGAAAATTTAATTCTCAGAGTGCAAAGCTGTCTAAAAAGAACCTTAGCGCTCCAATTAAAAGAAGCGCCCAAATCTAGCGCACAGCGCTGCAGAGCCTTAGCGTTCCAAACTTAACAGAAGCGCCCTGCGCTCATTGACTAGCGCTCAATGCCAAGTGTGCCACGTTCTCCTCACGTGTGCGCTACTTAAACAGAAGCGCACTGCGCTCATTGACTGGCGCTCAACGCCAAGCGCGCCACATGCTCCTCACGTGTGCGCTACTTAAATAGAAGCGCTCTGCGCTCGTTGACTGGCGCACAGCGCTAAGCGCGCCATGTGCTCCTCACGTATGCGCTACTTAACAGAAGCGCTCTGCGCTCATTGACTGGCGCTCAGCGCCAAGCGCGCCCCGTGCTCCTCACGTGTGCGCTACTTAAACAGAAGCGCTCTGCGCTCATTGACTGGCGCACAGCGCCAAGCGCGCCACATGCTCCTCACGTGTGCGCTAAGAGAACATAAACTGTTCTTTAAATAAAGGCCCCAAAACTATAATGAGTGCTCAGCACTCACTAAAAGACAAAAACAACTGTCAGAAACCAAACCAATGCTCAGCATTTTAACTGAATGGGCCGAACCCAACTTGGCCACAAATCCCTACTTCAGATCAATTGAGCCCATATGCTCACAAATCTTTGATCTTAGTCCCAAATTGCACTACAGATCTCCCAACCAATATTAGTTCAAGGGTACATCTCTTCACTCCTCTGATATTTGTCGTTGTAATTCTTCAACGTCTTCAGAGAGGTGACAGGTCCCGACAACCATACATTTCATGAACTGTGGGGTCCTTAAACTCATGGACTGTGATGTCCTTAAACTTTACAGACTATGATGTCTCTAAACTACCATGGACTGTGAGGTCCTTAAACTCATGGACTATGATGTCCTTAAACTTTACGGACTGTGGGGTCCTTAAACTCATGGACTATGACGTCCTTAAACTTTACAGACTATGACGTCTTTAAATTATGGACAATGACGTCCTTAAACTCCACGGACTATGATGTCCTTAAACCAATGGACCGCGATGTCCCTAAACTAAATAATAGAGCCCAAATTCTCTTTTGTTGGATCTAAATAATCCTGTTAAGTTGATCTTAGTCTAAAATTAGACTAACGTATCCTTAACAAACGTTTAAGTTGATCTTAGTCTCAAATGAGATTAACAATCCTTAAACCCAACCCAAACCCAAATCTAAGAAAATACGGATTTGGACTAATCCACGCTCTACGGGCGACAACATAAATTAGTCTCCGTATACAATCCAGGGGCAACCAAAAACAAAACAAACACACACGACACGAAGTGAACATCTGGAGAAGCAGAAAGTGGTTACCGCGATGCGGTAGCGTAATTAACTGCAGGGGCTTGCGCCTTCAGGGAAGAGCGTCCCCACAATTAAAAACCCCTCAACGAGGGGGAATATGACGAAGTCTGCTACATCGGCCGCATCCATATAAACCTTTGATACATGGTGTCATAAATCAACTTGGCATAATCGGAGAGGTGGACGGATAAAACCAAATAGCACATGCTCCCAAATTCAGGCAAGACGTTTGTCTTTCCGTCTTTCGGCGGAGAACAGATTCTGGCTCGCCCGGTGAGACCTTTTCCTCTTTCCACTCCACACTTCGTGTGTCGTGTTTCACGAACGAATCGCGATTTGCTATGGTTGCCCTTGGATTCGAGGTACTAAGATTTGGTTTCTTGCTCCGTGCATAAAAAGAAGATCAATGGTTTTCAACTGCAACAACTGCAACAACTGCAACAACTCCCACTCCATCCCTGTCAGAGGAGTGACCTATGGGCCTCAAGCGGCCTCCCTTTTTACTATGCCAGTGGAACAGGTGACGCACGCAACCACTGGGCTATTCTTCGGGACCATGCTCCCACCAATGAGCTTCAATGCCCCACTGCCGTCGCAAGAAGCTCCGAAAAAGGTTGGTCTTTGATCGGCTTACGACTACCGCGGCCCCTCTCAACGGGTCGCCCAAATCCAATGCTTCAGTCTTTAACCGACTGGGCCAAAGCTCCAACGGGTCCATGAAGAAGCCCGTAATACCTGAAGGGGTTATCCCGAAGCGGATAGCCATTCCTGCTCCTGAAGTCGTCAAAGCGGCTTCTCCTGCTAAGGGGACGGTCTTCGCTAGACTGTCCGCTCCAACTCCCGCTTCAAGCGAGATCACCAAAGTTGCTTCCTCTGCTCAAAAGTTAGTCTTCGATAGGTTGGACGTTTCTTCTCAGTGGACATCGGTCTTCAAGAGGCTGACACCGGCAGCAACCCTCCACCAGAGCAGAGGGCATGAGGGAGCCACTGTAACATTTCAAAAAAATAAAATATTATTTTTGGGAATTTTCATAATTAAATATTTATTTTTAATGAATATTTTAATAGTCGGTATAATTAAATACCGATAAAAGGTGAAAATTCCGGAGAAAATTATGGAAATTCTAAATTTGGGCTTTTTGTGGAAATTTTATAGTTTTTATGATGGATTATATGCTATGTTGGTGTTAATCGCGATTAAAAATCGCTAATTGGATTTTTGGCTTTTTGTGCAAAAATGTGCACATGACATTTCCTACACTTGTTACACCTGTTTCGTGTTTTGGACTCATGGTGGCCTAGGGTTGGACCATGCTTAGGTGACCATGGTAGCTTAAACCTTTTGGTTATGTTAATTAGCTTAATTTAAGGTTTTAGCTTGTTAAGGGTGATTGGGATGGGAATTGACCTTGTGTAGGGGGAGAGAGAGAGAGAGAGAGGTGGCTAGAGTGTGCATGATCCCTCTTAACCTTCATTATCCCTTGTGCCCTTTCATACTACCTCTCACTCTCACACATTACACCAACCCCTAAGACTTTTCAGCCCCCAATAACTGACTTCAGCCAAAAAACAGCCCCTAAATCAGCAGCTGAAATAAAGCTTCAGCGAACCCTACACCAGCCCCTAACACTTCAGCAACACCATCATGTGCATCAGTCCAATTTCTGCTAGAATTCAGCCACAATATCAGCAGTAGCTGCTGCAACATCATAGCCCCAACCCATCAGCTGCAGCCACCCTAGCACCATAGCCCAAAACCTACACCCCAAATCCCTCACATCAGCAGCTACTTCAGCCCCCCCTACACCTGCTGCTTCAGCAGCCACCCCAGCCTCAAACATCACATCAGCAACATCATTTCAGCTATAACTGCAGCTGAGGCAACCCATCAGCCCCAACTCCCAATCAACATCAGATACCACAACACTACACCATCCTACACCACAACTTCAGCCCCAACACCACTCCAGCAGCTGCTACAACAAACACAATCTATTTCAAACCTCAGCCACAGGAGAAAAAGAGAGAGGGTTGCAGCAACAGCAACATATTTTCATAAGAAAAACAGCAGCATCAGCATCAGCAGATTCTACAGGAGCAACTCGCAGCCACACAACCCTTCCTTCATCTTGATCTTCCCTTCTCCTTCACCCTAGGAACCTCTTGAGGTATAATCTTGCAACCCAACTCCTTTCTTGCTCAGTTCTAGTTATTTAGCTAAAAGTTTACTGTTATATCTCTAATCTAGTGCTAGTTTAGGGATTTTGAGTGAGATGTGGCCAAGAGATGGTTTTGAATGTTAGTATAGTCTCATTAGGTATACTGTAAGTCCACGTTGCCAACCCCGGTTCTTGCGGGGAGGTGGAAACGGTATAAAAAACAAATTTTTAGCGCATAAGGCAACATGGACTAACAAAGTCGGGATCTTTTCTAAACTAGACTAGCAAGAAAGCTAAAGAGAGTTAGCTACTCGGAAAAGAGGTTATACCTAACTTGAACTCCTTCTTCTTGAAACCTTTGTAAGGGTTGATGGTTCTTTCCTCGTCGCCTTCTTCCGTCAAAGATGGATCCACCTGAGGGTTCAACCTTCGGGCTCTTTCTCGAACTTTGAGTGAACTAGGATCTTTGGCTTGCTAAACCTCTAACCCTAGAGTGAGTAGAGAGTGGTTTTGGGGTGTTTTTATCTCAAGGAGATGGATTCTCAACACATGAGAAGGGAGCTCCTTGAACTAGAGGAGGAGGAAGAAGAAGAGAGGAGAGAGAAGTGTTATGATAGAATGAGCTATTCTTTTCATTTTACATCCATAACTCAAAATGAAAAGAATTATCAAATTAACAATAATAATAAAAATGAAATAGTTGATGGATGGTTTGGAATGACCACTATCATCACATTCATTAAATGAATTTTGCTAGAATCAAAGAGCATCTTTGATATGTAATGATAATGGTCAAACTTTCAACCATGGTCAACAAGTCAACCTTGGTCAACAAGTCAACAAACCCAACCATAACACAATTTCATTTAATTAATATTGTTAATTGATATATCACTAATTCATTAGGGTTTGGAAAAAGACGACTGTCAACAGTGCATGCGCATCCGTTCCGAAACCCTAATGAAAAATCTCTTCCTCCGCCCCAATCAACTGTGCATACACACCCGCATTCTTGTTCCGAGGAACATGAATACTATGAGATAAAATCAACCCCAAAACATATACCAGTATCTGGGTCAAACCAGAGCCTGGTAGTAATATCTGTCCGGACTCCAAACGTGCACAAGTGCGCCGATGAGAACGAACCCTGTCGCAAAACCATGCGACCTCTACTCAGTTTTGCCCAGAGGCGAATAGCCCTCTGTGTAGGACTCTAAAGACTCGACACTACGCTGGCAGTGGGTTTAACCACAGACCGCAAGCGGCACTAGCTGTGCGTAACGGTCCCCAGGTAGATGCCGATAAGAAGACTGACGAGCTGTACCCCATCTGAACTCCTACTGAGTCTGAATGTGACAGTCTCCGTACAGTCCGGTCTGTTCGTCTGATACATCGCATGGCGGGCCTAGGGGGCGGTAAACGTCAGTCCCCTAATAGCGGTACAAGTCGTGTCGGAGTGAAGCCCAAAACACCCTGAGATAACACTGGAAACCTACCAGTATATCTCGCTTGCCCTGGCCAGGGACTACTCGTGTAATGGCTCTCCTAGACACAGCGGGATGTCAACCCCCAATACCGGAAGAGACGAATCCTGTCTAATCGTCACTGCCTCCAAGTGCTTCGGGACTGTACCCAACTACTACCTGTTTGCACGACTCCTTTGAGCCGTGGTAGGGTAGTAATCAAAGTACAGTGGGAACACACTCGAGGCGAAGTGACAGTGTCAAGTCAGCGGACTAAGCTGTACTCATGTCACCTGGGAACTGATAACTGACGATAGGTATAATACCAACTGGTCAGTTTCCGACGAGTCCTGTCCAGTGTACTCGTAACCCAACGAGCACCCGCATACTATCTCCAGTACGACATACTGACGGCTGTGGGACAGACCGTCTCCCACACTGGGATAAGAAGCGCATGCGCTAGTCTACTCCGGAGTATCGATGCCCTGTCTCGATAGTCCTGCGACTAGGGACCTGCATAAGGATGTGCTTATAGATTACCCAGCCCCCACTAGTGTGACTGCCATCACAACGCTGGTAATCAAGCAAAGATCCTAAGGGCTCCACTAATGTGTATAGGTGATATACAAAAATAAACACATGTACACATTGAAGTAGAAACAAACCAAGTAGCATACTACTATATTGAGCAAGATTGTTTATACAAGGTGAATATCCCAAGCTTCCATTAAGTAATATACAAACTAGTATGAGACAGTAATGGCCTCTAGGGCATATACACTAATAATCTCCCACTTGCACTAAGGCCATGTACTGGCGTATCGAAGACCTATCATCTCGATCAACCGGTCGAACTGAGTCTGGGGTAAGGCCTTGGTGAATGGATCAGCAGTGTTTTCTTCTGAAGCAACCCTCCGAACCTCGATCTCCTTGCGATCCACGATCTCCCTGATCAGGTGATACCGTCTCAAGATGTGTCTGGATTTCTGATGGAACCTGGGTTCCTTCGCTAAAGCTATAGCCCCGTTGTTGTCGCAATACAGAGGTATTGGATCAACAATGGACGGAACCACCTGAAGTTCTTTCAAGAACTTCCTCATCCAGACGGCTTCTTTTGCGGCATCAGATGCAGCGATGTATTCCGCTTCCATAGTCGAGTCTGCAACGGTTTCCTGTTTGGAACTCTTCCAACACACCGTCCTTCCATTGAGGGTGAAGACAAAACCCGACATGGACTTGGAATCATCCTTGTCACTCTGGAAGCTGGAGTCAGCAAAGGCCTCGATCTGGAGGTCTTTTCCGCCATACACCAAGAACATCTCCTTAGTCCTTCTTAGGTACTTAAGAATGTTCTTTACCGCTATCCAGTGTTTCTCCCCAGGGTTTGATTGATACCGGCTTACCACACTCAGTGCATAAGCTATATCCGGTCTGGTACACAACATCGCATACATTATAGAGCCTACCGCAGAAGCGTAGGGTATAATAGACATGCGATCCCTCTCCAAATCAGTCTTGGGAGACATCTCTTTAGAGAGAGTGATCCCGTGACAAGCCGGTAGGTTACCGCGCTTGGAATCTTCCATACTGAATCTTTTCAGTATGGTGTCGATGTACCTGGACTGAGAAAGTCCTAATATCCTCTTGGATCTATCACGATGGATCCGGATCCCCAGGATGTATGAGGCATCACCCAGGTCTTTCATGGAGAACCTGTGTGACAAGAACCCCTTGACAGATTGTAGCATAGGAATGTCATTTCCTATTAAGAGAATGTCATCCACGTATAAAACGAGGAATACTACAGTTCTCGCTACAAATCTACTATAGATGCATGGTTCATCTGGATTTTTGATAAAGCCAAATTCCTTGACCGTCTCATCAAAACAGATGTTCCAACTCCGCGATGCCTGCTTTAGTCCATAGATGGACTTAAGCAACTTGTAAACCTTTCCGCTGCTCCCACTCTGAATGAAACCCTCTGGCTGGTCCATATAGACACACTCCTCTAAATTTCCATTTAGAAAAGCGGTTTTTACGTCCATTTGCCAAATCTCATAATCGTGGAAGGCAGCAATGGCAAGAAGGATCTGAATGGATTTCAGCATAGCTACTGGAGAAAAAGTTTCGTCATAGTCCAAACCAGATCTTTGACGAAAACCCTTTGCAACCAGTCTAGCTTTATAGGTCTCAACCTGTCCATCTACACCAACTTCCTTTTGAAGATCCACTTGCATCCTACGGGTTTTACCCCATCTGGAGCAATGTCCAACGTCCATACTTTGTTGGTGTACATGGACTCCATTTCGGTCCGCATTGCATCCATCCATTTTACCGAGTCAACGCTCTGAACGGCCTGCTGGAAGCTAGTAGGCTCATTACAATCTATGATGCAATCCTCTCTATCCCCGTCTATGAGAAAACCGTAGTATCTCTCGGGCGGATGAGACTGCCTACTACTCCTGCGGAGCGGCGTAGGAATGTCCTGTTCTTTTGAACTTACTGGCTCTTCCAAGCTTTCAGTAATAGCTTGTGGCTCTGGAATTTCTTCCAGTTCTATTGCGCTCCCACTTATCTGGGTTTCCAAAAACTCAGTTTCCAAGAAGCGGGCATGTTGAGAAACAAAAACTTTTTGTTCCTCAGCGGAATAGAACAGATACCCCCTGGAGTTCTTTGGGTATCCCACAAACTTACACTGTACTGAACGTGCCTCGAGCTTGTCCGCATGCTGCCTTTTTACAAAAGCTGGACATCCCCATATCTTAAGGTACTTAAGACAGGGTTTCTTCCCACTCCACATCTGATATGGAGTGGTCGGCACAGTCTTGGTGGGAGCCTTGTTCAAGAGATATGCAGCTGCTTCTAGTGCATAACCTCAGAAAGATCGCGGTAACTCAGCCTTACTCATCATGGAACGAACCATATCTAATAGGGTTCGATTCCTCCTTTCCGATACACCGTTATGTTGCGGAGTGTATGGAGGAGTACGCTGAGAGAGAATTCCATTCTCTTTTAAATAGTCCAGGAACTCGGCACTCAAGTATTCACCACCTCGATCCGATCTTAGAATCTTAATACTTTTTCCTGTTTGTTTTTCAACTTCATTCTTGTAATCCCGAAATTTCTCAAAGGCCTCGGATTTGTGCTTCATTAAGAAGACATGTCCATACCTAGAGAAATCATCTGTGAAAGTAATGAAGTATGAATAACCGCTTGGCGCATGTGTAGACATTGGACCACACACGTCACTGTGTATGAGTCCCAAGAGCTCGCTCGCTCTTTCTCCGTGTCCAGTGAACGGAGTCTTTGTCATCTTTCCCATGAGACAAGATTCACAAGTGGCTTAAGACTGATACTCGAACGGATCCAAGTATCCTTCTTTATGTAACTTAGTCAACCGTGTCTTATTGATGTGACCGAGTCTACAATGCCATAAGAAAGCCTGATTTATATCTGGAGACTTTCTTTTGTGTGTATTCTAGACATTGAAAATCTGTGGTTGGTTTAACACGTATATACCATTGCTCAATGTACCTGACCCAATCAGAACTTGATTAAGGTGAATGTTTACAACATTACTTACAAACGCAAATTCATAACCTTCTTTAGAAACCAAAGATACAGAAATGATATTAGAAGTTGCGTTGGGTACAAAAAAGCAATTGCGCAAAACCAAAACATGTCCATCTGTCATTTCCAGGTGATAGTCCCCCACGGCTTTAGCATCCATGCTAGCTTCGTTTGCAACTCTGAAGGTCATGTCACCTGCCTTCAAAAACCTACGGTTTCTCAACGCCTGCAAAGAATTACAGATATGAGATCCTGATCCGGTATCCAATACCCAGGAAGTAGAGTTTATTGAAAGACAGTTTTCAATAACATACACACCTGAAGCTGAAGCCGCAACCTGCTTCAGTTCCTGTGTCCTGGCTTTCCAAGCCCTGCAATCTTTCTTCCAGTGTCCACTTTTATGACAATAGAAGCATTCTTCTTTACCCACAAGCTTCCCCTCTATCATTGTTGCCTTTGCCTTTCCCTTCGTATCCACTTTACTAACACCGCCCCTTGGTTTGGCGGGGGCTTTCCTCTTCTTTCCCTTGGCTTTCGCCTTGGACCTAGAAGAAGAAGATCCTCCTACAAATAAAGTGGATGTTTCCCTACTCTTCTGTAGGGTGCCCTCAGCACTCCTCAACATGTTCAGAAGCTCGGAAAGTTCAACCTCCTTTCCTTGCATGTTGAAGTTAAGAATAAACTGGGTGTAAGTGGAAGGAAGGGACTGGAGAATCAAATCAGTATAGAGTTCATTCTCCAACGTGGTCCCAAGGTCCGCGAGCTCCTCAATGTAGCCAATCATCTTAAGCACGTGTTCCGCTACCGATGATCCGACGGCCAATCTTGCCGACCAATCTTGCCGAAAACAACTTCTTCGACACTTCGTATCTTGCGATACGAGACTGCTCTCCATACAGTTCTTTTGTATGGAGAAATATGGACTCGAGGTCCATATTCTCATGCCTCCTCTGATGTTCGTTGTCCATAGAGGCAAGCACAAGGCATTTGGCCTTCGCGCTATCTATCTCCCAAGTCTTACGGATTTCCTTATCCGCGACGCTGGAGGTGGGACCTGGGACGGGGAGAGCTTTGGTGGTAAGGAGATACCCCAGCTTGTCGTAAGTGATTGCCATTTTGACATTCCTGAGCCAATCTTTGTAGTTTGGCCCTGTCAGTATGTTTTTATCTAGTAGTAACTTAAGTCCAGTCATGATGAATGGTCGCTGCAATTAGGAGAGAGAGAAGAAACACTTTAGCACGATGCTCTTGTAAGTTTAGAGTGGTTTTTAATTTGTCTAAACAGGATGGCTCCCACTGTCTCTCGAATCCCTCCTCAAACCATAAAGGAAGAATTAGTCGGGATCAATCCCACTGCACAATACTTGCTTAACCGTTCAGCCAGGCCAGTGTCGGTACTTCGAGGGAGGTTTTCCAACGCTTTCGCGAAGTTCCTTAATTTAAGAACCTCTTTTCCCTGGGGGCGTAGCCCCGCTAACACCTTTGTAGACACCTACTAGGTTTATAGCATTGATCGTTTAGTGAGAAATTTCCCGAGGAGTAGCATATACTCACAGTAGGATCGGGATCCAAATATCATCGTGTGACGAAACTGAAGGAATCCTACCAGAATCACCACACTCCAAATGGTATGCAAATCTAGCAAGTTTCAGTACTTATGAAACTCCCGATGTGGATTTTTTCCCCATGCTCTTATGACCTTGACGAAGGTCAACAAATCATAAGTCACATGTCAAGTTCTGCCCGTCATTTTCCAGGTTAATTTGAACCCACCCGTATATACCCTTGACGAAGGTCAACAAGGCAATACGACTGTCTCAAACCAACGCATCTATCTATGCTACATATGAACACCCAACAGCTACCAATCACTACGCCTTGACGAAGGTTAACAAGCATAGCTTGAATACTATTGAATATTCATATGAAACGACGGAGGGCTACGAATGGTTTTGGTGAAACCGTGAACGTAGTGAACTTGATATAATCGATGGAACGAGATAGCTTTTAAAAGGAGTGGCTCAAGCTCCGCATTTAAAAGTTAGTTTTGAAAAGAACCGAGTAGTTTTTCGAAAGTGTTCCAACGACTTTTGCTTGGTTTATTATCTTGCATTAGTTCTTTTAATGCGTGATATTCTTGCATTAGTTCTTTTAATGCCTCCCATCATTTAATCCTACCATTGCAGAAAACAACCAAAATATGACGTACACTTATGCCATTCGCATTCGCCACGGGGCCCCGTCATCAACCGTTAGGTTACTTAACTAACGACAGAGCGGGGGCTGGGCTAGCGCGGCTGTAAAACATAAGCAACGCCTAAATAGTTATAAATATATAGCAATGATAGACATTACAGATCACAGATGAATACATTGGATATACTAGGAATCCGTAATCTGTTCGAGCCTCCAACGAAAAGCGGATTACACGGTCGCGGTGAATAGCCAATACCCCACCCAAGACCCCTACGGGTGCGGCAAACTACCCGCCAAGTACCCGAAGCGAAGCAACCTCCCTCAACGCCGTGAGTAGGCCACTCGGCACTTCGAGATACCCGGTAGTTTGTGCACCCCTCCTTGGGTCTATCCTAGGAGCAAAAACAGTAAAAAGAATTATACAATGACGGCTACAACCCCGATCCGGTTGTGCGGCCATACAAATAATAATATTACATCAATTTACATTTTACAATGAATGAAAGAAAAAGAAACACTCATCTCACATCCACCCCGGCTATTCACCCGCGACAGTCCAACGCATTCATATACACAAACCATCATCAAACACAGATCACAGAGATGTATAACCCCGAATAATCGACATATAGAGATTAGCCGACGTTCAATACATACAAACATCACAGATATAACCAATATAGTCAAAGTGTATTGAAGTTCGGAAAAAATACGGATTTATAGGCCCCCAAAAGTAAATTTCTATTCTGGAAAATCTAGGCACAAATAAACCATCTGAAAAATCCTAAAACCAAACCAGAAATACACTGCACCAAAATCGAGGCAGAGAGGAGACAAGACAGCCGCGGTTCCGCGGCAATAGCTTGCTATTGCCGCGGAACCGCGGTTCTTTGGTCAGATATCTGGCTCGTTTTTGGTGGGTGTCTTCACAAAACCCTGAGATGATTTTTGGAGTATAACAAATTTTGTTTTGTCCAGAAAAAAATTTAACAGAAAACTAGGGTTTTGCGAGTTTGGTTTTTCGATTTTTCCGTTTCGAACTTCGATACACTCTACTACTAAGCTAGTTTAAGTTTAGTTAGTCTCTGATACCACTGTAAGGCCACGTTGCCAACCCCGGTTCTTGCGGGGAGGTGGAAACGGTATAAAAAATCAATTTTTTAGCGCATAGGCAACATGGACTAACAAAGCCGGGATCTTTTCTAAACTAGACTAGCAAGAAAGCTAAAGAGAGTTAGCTACTCGGAAAAGAGGTTATACCTAACTTGAACTCCTTCTTCTTGAAACCTTTGTAGGGGTTGATGGTTCTTTCCTCGTCGCCTTCTTCCGTCAAAGATGGATCCACCTGAGGGTTAAACCTTCGGGCTCTTTCTCGAACTTTGAGTGAACTAGGATCTTTGGCTTGCTAATCCTCTAACCCTAGAGTGAGTAGAGAGTGGCTTTGGGGTGTTTTTATCTCAAGGAGATGGATTCTCAACACATGAGAAGGGAGCTCCTTGAACTAGAGGAGGAGGAAGAAGAAGAGAGGAGAGAGAAGTGTTATGATAGAATGAGCTATTCTTTTCATTTTACAACCATAACTCAAAATGAAAAGAATTATAAAATTAACAATAATAATAAAAATGAAATAGTTGATGGATGGTTTGGAATGACCACTATCATCACATTCATTAAATGAATTTTGCTAGAATCAAAGAGCATCTTTGATATGTAATGATAATGGTCAAACTTTCAACCATGGTCAACAAGTCAACCTTGGTCAATAAGTCAACAAACCCAACCATAACACAATTTCATTTAATTAATATTGTTAATTGATATATCACTAATTCATTAGGGTTTGGAAAAAGACGACTGTCAACAGTGCATGCGCACCCGTTCCGAAACCCTAATGAAAAATCTCTTCCTCCGCCTCAATCAACTGTGCATACACACCCGCATTCTTGTTCCGAGGAACATGAATATTATGAGATAAAATCAACCCTAAAACATATACCAGTATCTGGCTCAAACCAGAGCCTGCTAGTAATATCTGTCCGGACTCCAAACGTGCACAAGTGCGCCGATGAGAACGAACCCTGTCGCAAAACCATGCGACCTCTACTCAGTTTTGCCCAGAGGCGAATAGCCCTCTGTGTGGGACTCTAAAGACTCGACACTACGCTGGCAGTGGGTTTAACCACAGACCGCAAGCGGCACTAGCTGTGCGTAACGGTCACCAGGTAGATGCCGATAAGAAGACTGACGAGGTGTACCCCATCTGAACTCCTACTGAGTCTGAATGTGACATTCTCCGTACAGTCCGGTCTGTTCGTCTGATACATCGCATGGCGGGCCTAGGGGGCGGTAAACGTCGGTCCTCTAATAGCGGTACAAGTCGTGTCGGAGTGAAGCCCAAAACACCCTGAGATAACACTGGAAACCTACCAGTATATCTCGCTTGCCCTGGCCAGGGACTACTCGTGTAATGGCTCTCGTAGACACAGCGCGATGTCAACCCCCAATACCGGGAGAGACGAATCCTGTCTAACCGTCACTGCCTCCAAGTGCTTCGGGACTGCACCCAACTACTACCTGTTTGCACGACTCCTTTGAGCCGTGGTAGGGTAGTAATCAAAGTACAGTGGGAACACACTCGAGGCGAAGTGACAGTGTCAAGTCAGCGGACTAAGCTGTACTCATGTCACCTGGGAACTGATAACTGACGATAGGTATAATACCAACTGGTCAGTTTCCGACGAGTCCTGTCCAGTGTACTCGTAACCCAACGAGCACCCGCATACTATCTCCAGTACGACGTACTGACGGCTGTGGGACAGACCGTCTCCCACACTGGGATAAGAAGCGCATGCGCTAGTCTACTCCGGAGTATCGATGCCCTGTCTCGATAGTCCTGCGACTAGGGACCTGCATAAGGATGTGCTTATAGATTACCCAGCCCCCACTAGTGTGACTGCCATCACAACGCTGGTAATCAAGCAAAGATCCTAAGGGCTCCACTAATGTGTATAGGTGATATACAAAAATAAACACATGTACACATTGAAGTAGAAACAAACCAAGTAGCATACTACTATATTGAGCAAGATTGTTTATACAAGGTGAATATCCCAAGCTTCCATTAAGTAATATACAAACTATTATGATACAGTAATGGCCTCTAGGGCATATACACTAACATATACTTGAGACCATTGTGACCAAGTGTTGTTCCAGATTTCATCAAAATAACAGATTTATTATACTTGGCGTAATTCAGCATTTTTGTCGACTTTGTAGCTTTCTGGAAACTGCTATCAAACCGGACCTCCTAAAATAATTTTGACTTGACAGTAGGATGTGCAGGCAGATAGGAACCAACACCCAAAGCCCTAGCCCAAACCACCATACCCCGGCCGCAGATTTAATCCCCCTGGCCGCAATTTGCAGCCATACCAGGGTGGAACCTCCTCGTTTTGCGTGCACAGCTCTATTTCATGTAAACTTGACCCCCTGTATGTCTAGTTTTAACTGTTTCCAGTTAGGGTAAAATCTGGGTTCATTTTCATGAGTTGGCGTATGTTTTACGACGTGTTTTCGTATGGATTTTGGGTATTTGGTGATTCGTTTCCGTCGGATGGCGTTTGAACGCCAACGACCAGTGAGCATTGACTGTGTTTGCACATGAGGCCACAGGTTTTTACCTATGGGCGTAGCGTACACCATTTTGATTTCCGATGTGATTTTCATGTGTTTTAGCATGTGATATTCTTGTAGGTACTCTCGTGACGTCGAAGCGTTGGAGATGCAAATGGCGACATCGGCACTGACACACATAAACAAGGTGAGTAGATTTATATCTACGGGGAGAAGTCGGGTGGATGGCGTATAGCACCCCCACAGTCCGTGGTGATGTAGACGGATGCGTATACACACCAACAATTCATTATATGTTGTTGGGATTGGTTATTGATGTTCAAGTGGATATTGGTGGACTTGGATGATTTTGGTTACGAAACCCTAGGGTAGTGGGTGCACTACACATACATACACACATATACATGCTTGCATACATCCTTATTTCATATGTAGTTATGGGATTCTATATAGATATGTGTTCACTTGGGTTTGGGATTATGTGTTCACATACGGATTTGAGGATGATACATGGGATTGAGATGAGTCGATGTGTTTGATATGAGGTTATGATATCGGTGATATGATAAAATTCATAATTGAGATACGTCTTGATGCTTTAGAGGATTTTGGGGGAAATGATGCCATAGGAATTGTGACCTATATATATATATATATAATGATCGACAGGTGATGATGTTACGAGATAGGTATGATATGATACGATATGACAGGATATTTGTGATAGGCCGCCTTGGGCGTTGTTTACTCCTTGAGATGGTTAGTGCTGATGATATCGTTCTTGCTAGAGGCTGTCAATCGGAAGCCGGATTATGATTATATTGACGATATGTGATGATGATATCGATTTTTATGAGACTGTCGATCAGTAGTCAGATCTTGATTATAGTGATGATGTTAGCAATGTACTAGACATAGGTCAGTACCCAGATTATGATATTTGATAAGAGAATGCTTGATGAATAATATGACAAATGTGATATTGACCCGTACCCAGATTTGGGGATGCCGTACGACGGATTACGTACGAGCTATATTCTGATGTTTGATCCACACTCTAGACTTGGGATATCTGATCATAGATATTATATTGGGTGTGATATGATGGAGGCGGGATCACCGACTATGTATATATACATATATATATCGACTCAGAAGTTTGGCGGTTTACCTTACCTGCAGTTAGTCTATTAGCTCAGCTTTATAGTTGGCATAGTTGTATGACCCTTATGACATTAGATGCAGTTTAGCTATTACTGTGTTTAGTATTCAGCTCCCGTACATTATTGTTGTTACTCTGCATAGCATATTTATTATGATTCATATTCCATTATTGATATCATGCTGTTAGGACACCAGCACCATTACCGATGATGCGTATGTACCACGTACACTTATTTGCTGTCGCACACACATCTTCATCGGTAATTGCCATGTCACGTACACTTAGAGCATATTATTGCCTGATTTAGCTTGTTAGCTAGTAGTGACATGATATTAGTGTACTTGCCTCATATGCCAGCTTGACATTGTAGTTGTTACTTGTCATTTCATGCATACTGTTAATCATTATATGCTACATTCATGGATTCTCATGCTTATACTCATGGTTTACATACTATTGATGATTCGGATTTCCATGATGTTTTCTGGATTTGGAGGAAAGCCGCAAAACATATATATACCGTTTTCTCTCTTTTTAAATAAATGCGGTTTTTCCATGATGTATGAGTCGTCCACCATGAGTTTTGCTGATGGATTTCGAGACCCGATTCGAGGAGGCGGATGAACCGTTTCGGGTACATGGTGGACCCGGTGCGGTACCCCGGGGCAAGAAGATCGCAGGAGATGGCGTTGAGCCTGGCAGGGGAGCACTACCGACCGGTGATATTACCCGACACGTCGGATATCCGGAGGATACCGTCGTGGTCATGAGATGGATTTTAGGGGCCGATCTGGACTGACGGCGCCCTGGATATTATGATTGAGATATTGAGATTTGAGATATTGAGGTACAGAGATTGTGAAACAGAGATATCGAGATACTGAGATTTATATTTTGTGGCGATGCTAGGCACTGTTTTATGCTGATTTCATTATGATACCTCATTTTAAAATTACAGAAATCTCACAACTTTATGAAGGCAGTTTTCTTCAGTACATGCATTCTGTTTCATGTATTCATACATCATTCATATGATATATTACCACCTGATGCACTGACATGGGCATATGGGTTTACACTTGGGTTAGATATTTACCCTAGACATGGTTAGAGATTGCTGGTTATATATTTGAGGATTATATATTTGATCGTATGACCTAGGATTGCGTCATACATGCGATTTTCTGTTCGTAGATCTTTTTCTACTCACGAGTTGGCAACTCACCCCCGTTGTGCCCCAGTTTCTTGCAGGTGTTGCCGTACAGGGTTCATTACGGCTTTGCGGGCACTGTTTCTTTCGGGTGACTTGCTAGTAGGTGGGTTTATTGTATCTTACCCATCATTATACATTGTATATTATATTTCAGTTGTATCTAGAAGTTCCATCAACCAAACATGTACTTATTTGAGATAGAGACCAGTGATGTTATTCTTCGACCTTAGAGTCGCGTGTTATATTTCTATGGGTTTCAGGCTGATTGAGTTTCCTTTCTGTTGTGATCCTCGCCTTTAGGCGTTGTATATTATGTTGCTTACAGGTTGATTTGATATGGTTCTTCCTACTCTCTTCTACTTTTCTTGGTTTGGATTTCTGGGTTCGGCTTACTTAGCATACATACGCCTTGAGACGTTCATAGTCTAAGTGCCGGTCATGTTCCGTACTTTTGGGACGTGACAAAGTTGGTATCAAAACGTTAGGTTTTACCTTCGGAGCGTAGGATGACCCTTGGTTGATGGAATAGGTGACTAAAGTAGAGTGACGTACCGTTGGTATGTTCTGCGGCATATTTACGATACGCCATTCCACTTAAGAAGCCTTAGGATGTACATTTTCTTGTTCAGTATCATATTCATTCCTGATCTAGCCTCATCGGTACCAGTTTTGGTTTTGCTGCCACGATTACGGGTAGGGAGAGCTATGGCTAGAGTTGCGGTCAGCATGAGCTCATCACGAACGAGGACTGACCAGAGCAAAATTCCGGAGCCACACGTTTGCAGATATGTGTCTTGATTATGTTTTTGCGCCACGAGCGTTGGATGGGTCGCTGTATGAGATTACTCGGACGTGCAGATTAGCACCAGAGGATTGAGCCACCGGTAGAGGTCAGCCAGACCTTGATGACCATTGAAGTGATTGAGGCACGGTTCAGCGTGCAGATGAGCGAACCAGTTTTTGCTGCGAACGACGAGATATCGCCCCAGATGTTGGAGCTATTGCAGTACAAGTTATACTAAGAGGTGCTAGAAGGTCGCTAGTCACCGAGGGTGAATGACTAGGACATGTGGATCGTTCGCTACCCCGATGCGAGGTCATCAGATAGATTGATTCCAGCTGAGACGACTTCACGCGGAGACGTTGAGAGTCGACAGAGACGATCGAATGTCAGTAACCTATTATTCCAAGTTTAAAGTATTTCGGAAGGACATGCATGCAATTCTATGGTCCCTCTAGAAGAATGAAAGCCTAACTTGACTTAATGACCGTGTGAAAGCCTTCGAACCTTAGGGTTTGCAGCAGTTCTGCGACGTCATTAGTGAGGCTTGGGTTTGCCCTTCTACGGCTGGACCACCGATGCTATGGTATGTACTCGATACTATTATACTGTACCCGAGATGTTGGGCTCTTGGGGGATCATGAGGTTTTGATGACTCGATCGGATGGCTCGACTTAATTCGGATGCTAGGTGGTGAGATGCATTTCTTGGGAGACTCCAGATACGAGGATAGCCGTTGGAGCTCAGTCTTTGCAGCCACGACGAGACGAATCCGAAGCAATCGACATTAGAGAAAAGTGGAGTAAGAAGTTCGTGCAAGATCTGGATAAGACGACGTTCCACACCGCCGACATCGGAGATGCGATGCGCATGCCGAGGCATAGTACTTGGATATACCTGCCAGAAGAAGGCGTGATGAGTATGCAGCCATTCCAGAACAAGAAGCAGATATAGTAAGGACGATGCCGTCCGGACAGTTAAGCAGAGACGAGACTTGGAAGTGACCCTGAGCAGGATTCCTTCCAGGACACTGCTACAATGATATTTGCACCCAGGATCAGATGTGTCACGTACATTCAGAGAGCCAGAGGCCGATGCCAGTGATATGCTGCCCTACGAGTGGTCGCGATGATTAACCGAGAGATGACCAGAGAAGTGCCAACACGGAACCGTCCCCGGTAGCACACTCGACAGGGCCGGTGAGCCGATAGATCGTGAGATTGACAATTCACAGAGGAGATGAGGACCTTTCGGGGATAATTTACGAGAAGACTTAGACCCAGGAGTGGTCATGTTACGCACACCAGCAGGCCAGAGTTCAGGATCGTCGACGAGTTATGCTACGAGTAATCACGACAATTGGCCAGAGATTCGTGGAGGATGCGCTTGAGCGGGACTGCTCCGCCATACTTGTTTTGGTATTTTGAGCAGTTATTCGCATGATTTGGTTTTGATGATTGGGTTTCATGATATGTGTTTTCATGCACCATGGTTGCACTTACTGAGTATTTACGACTTTTGCACAGTTGTTGCACTTGATATCGTTTTCATGCCTTGATTTCACATGTTTGTGATTTTATGGGGTTTCATACAGTTGAGTTGATTTTGTGCGTACGCACGCACACGATTTGGTTTTTGCACTCTGTATAGTTTACTTATGTTGCAGTGCAGTGATTCGTATTTTGTGCACTTAGTTGCACCGGACTTCGATTTCGATTGAGATGTTCGATGTTTGTTTGTGCACTTTATGCACCTGATTGGATTTTGCACGTGTTCGACGCTTGACATTGGATTTCATGATTTCGTGCATGATGGATGCACCGGATTTGGATTTGTAGCGCATGTTGGGCGCATGTTCTGAGATGCGATTTGGTGCACACCAGATGCACTAATTCGAGGTTTTTCGTGCATGTCAGATGCACCTGATTTTGCGGTCAGGCATGCACGTTGCCTATGACCGATGCTGTGTGCACAACCGTTGTACCTTGATGTTGTTTCTGTGCACCTGCTTGGCACATGTATGGATTTTGATATCCGTGCGCACCAGACGCATGTAGTTTTCATATGTACTTTTTGGGATTGATTTCTTATGGAGCAGTACATTTTTATGATATTGCGATTTGTTTTCGGACTGAGCAGGACTGGTCAGAGGACAGTACCTGGGTATATTTTGCATGCATTGACAGTTTTCAAAGGGATTTCCAAAAGCGAGCTATAGTCTCATTATTTACATACGTGTCTGATATGACACGAAACGTTTAAAACGAGGAAAACCCTTCTAAATTGTTTTCAAAATGGCGGGTCGTGAATGTTAAACAAAAGGTATATAAGTATATGGCTATTTTCTTATAGAGACGTCCACCACTGTGCAGTGTTATGTGTATTGCACAGCGATTTTTAAAGAAATTTGGCATGCATTCCCTTCAGGTATTTACATGTACGGATTTGGTATTTACATGCATAGTTCCGATTTATAGCATATCAGTTTTGTCTGGGATTTGGCATTCGTGTGTTCACCTTGACTCCGATGATTGCTAGTCGCTTGACGGAGTTTTGTTTTCGGGTTATCTTCTCGTTACTCTTGTGCACGTATTGCGCTACGGTATGTTTTATGTATTGATGATTCCGGAGTCCCGTTGACTTGGACATTTTATTGAAATGTTTTAGAAATTGGGGGTTTAAATTTAAATTCGGGGACTGAATTTCTTTAAGGGGGAAGACTGTAACATTTCAAAAAAATAAAATATTATTTTTGGGAATTTTCATAATTAAATATTTGTTTTTAATGAATATTTTAATAGTCGGTATAATTAAATACCGATAAAAAGTGAAAATTCCGGAGAAAATTATGGAAATTCTAAATTTGGGCTTTTTGTGGAAATTTTACAGTTTTTATGATGGATTATATGCTATGTTGGTGTTAATCGCGATTAAAAATCGCTAATTGGATTTTTGGCTTTTTGTGCAAAAATGTGCACATGACATTTCCTACACTTGTTACACCTGTTTCATGTTTTGGACTCATGGTGGCCTAGGGTTGGACCATGCTTAGGTGACCATGGTGCTTAAACCTTTTGGTTATGTTAATTAGCTTAATTTAGGGTTTTAGCTTGTTAAGGGTGATTGGGATGGGAATTGACCTTGTGTAGGGGAGAGAGAGAGAGAGAGAGAGAGAGGTGGCTAGAGTGTGCATGATCCCTCTTAACCTTCATTATCCCTTGTGCTCTTTCATACTACCTCTCACTCTCACACATTACACCAACCCATAAGAATTTTCAGCCCCCAATAACTGACTTCAGCCACAAAACAACCCCTAAATCAGCAGCTGAAACAAAGCTTCAGCCAACCCTACACCAGCCCCTAACACTTCAGCAACACCATCATGTGCATCAGCCCAATTTCTGCTAGAATTCAGCCACAATATCAGCAGTAGCTGCTGCTACAAGCTGCAACATCATAGCCCCAACACATCAGCTGCAGCCACCCTAGCACCATAGCCCAAAACCTACACCCCAAATTCCTCACATCAGCAGCTACATCAGCCCCCCTACACCTGCTGCTTCAGCAGCCACCCCAGCCTCAAACATCACATCTGCAGCATCATTTCAGCTACAACTGCAGCTGAGGCAACCCATCAGCCCCAACTCCCAATCAACATCAGATACTGTAGGGTTCCTAGGCATGCTCAAGAGGTCTCACAAGGCATCAACCATGCCAATTTCAAATTTTACAAGTGCCGAGAAACCCTAATATGGATCGTTGACTAGAGTTTAGGCGATCCTAAAAGCTACTAAACTGCTTTAGTGCTAAGTGAACGGAAATACAACCTTTGTAGATCCGGTCCTCCACCTCCATAGCTCCATGATGAAGTCCCCTCGCTGCGATCATCGGATCCTAGGCTCTAGCGTCGGCTTCATCGGAGAAATGGGCAGGCTAGGTCGTCGACTTCGATGCCGAAGATGATCTACGTCGAGGCAACACAAGATCAAGCTCCAACTTCACCAAGTCATCAAACTTGTGAAGAAAACACCCTATACTACTTGGCAAGTGGTAGAGGATGAAGAAATAGGAAGTGGGTTCACTTTAGAATTGGATTTCTCACTCTTTTTCTCAAGTTGCCATTGATGGAAGCAAGTTTTTCTTCATTGTTGAAGAAGAAGAAGAAGAAGAAAATTATGATAAGATTAAAAAGAATTATCTTATCATATAGCAACCATAGTTAGGTGTAGAGAATTAACTAAGGTTAGGTTGAATGGTTAGGGTTAGGAAAAGAAACAAAATGGTCAACCATTTCAAAGCTTCATGAAGCTTCAAAGATAATCCAAAGTTAGCCACCATTTTATTTCTTTCTAAAATGAATAAATAAATAAATGAATAAGTAAATGAAGCAAATGAAACCCTAATCATTGACCAACCATGGTTTAAACCAAACACACAAACTTTCATGTATCATCAAACATGATACAATCAAATGCACAAAAGTATATCACATATACAATGTGCACATCAAGTGAGAAAATCCTTTTTAAGTGAACCAATACTAGTTAATGCAAAGTAATATATCAAATATATAATTATGCATTAAATCATTAAATCAACGCTTGATTTAACGATCCGGTCATATCGCATATGACCGACTAATATACAATGTATCGACTTATCGAATCAATCCTTGATTCGATAACTAGGTTATATCGCATACAACCAATCGATACATTCATCGCGAGAATAGAATACGGTATCACATACACGCATTATTCTCGGTCCCGCACATATCTCATATATGCTCCTATTTCGTTTCGCTTGAGCCAGGAAACCTCTGTGTAGGACTCTAAAGACTCGTCAATACGCCGGCAGTAGGTGATGATCATATCAAACACCCACAAGCCGCAAGCGGTCTGCTAAACGTAACGGCCACCCGGGTATTGAGCGATCAGAAGATCGACGAGTAAGCCCGCTCATACTCCTGTGAATCCAACCAGTAACACTTACCGTACAGTCCGGTCTGATCGTCTGATATGTCGCATATCTTGCCTAGGGGTGGTAAACGTCAGACCCCAATAGCTCGATAAGTCGTGTCGATATGAGGTCTATAACAGTTCGAGAAACTACTGATAACTCTTACCAGTAAATCTCAACAACCCTGGCCAGGGATTTCCGGTTATAGCCAATCGAACACAGCGCAACATCAACTCCCTATACCGGGAGAGACGAATCCCCTCCTATCGCTCATTGCCTCCATGTGATTCGGGACTGTACCCAAAAACCACCGTTTTGCACGCCCTCTTGGACGTGGTAAGGTGGAAATCAAAGCACAGTGGGAATCACACAAGACTCTATGACGATCTTGGGTCTACAGACTAACCTGTACCAGTGTCACCAGAGAATTGCCATCTGACGTAAGGTATAATACCATCTGGGAGTTCTCGGCGAGTCCGTTCAGTGTACCCAGTCTCCACTGAGCACCCGTATATCATCTCCGATGTCAAACACTAATGGATATGGGATCATCCATCGCCCATCTGTATGGGTCGAGAAGGTATACGCTAGTCTACTCTGGTATATCGATGCCCCGTCTCGATACACCCACGACTAGGGACCTTGAAGGATGTGCTTATGGACTACCATGTCCCCACTAGTATGATCCGCATCATAGTCCAGGTAGTCAAGTACACATCCTAAGGGCTTTACCAACATGTATCAGAGAGACAATCAGTGCACACGTTAAGGTAAAGAGCAACCGGATAGCATACTATCATGTCGAGCAAGAAAGTCCTCCCTATATACGTCCAAGCATCCACTACAATATACATCCTATGTATAGTAATGGCCTCTAGGGCATATATATAACTAACAATCTCCTACTTGCACTAGGGCCATCTGATAGCAGTGGTTGTAGTATCTCATACTCAACCATCCCATAATAGTCTCTCTCTGGGAAACGGCCTTTGTGAGTGGATCCACCGTGTTGTCCTTTGAGTCTACTCTCCATACTCGATCACTTGGAGATTAACCATCTCCATGATCAGGTGACACTGCCTTCGAATATGTCTGGATCACTGATGGGACCGGTGTTCCTTGGCATAAGCCACAACCCCATTGTCTCACAATGGTAGGAACGTAGTTCATCTCATGAACCAATATACACCCAAACAGCCTCTTTGGTAGCATCTTAAGTAGCGATGTATCCAGCCTTTATCGTCTAGTATGCCATGGTATCTAGCTTGGAACTCTTCCAACATACCGTCCCTTTACTGAAGGTAAAGACAATGCCTGTGACTGACATTCAGTCGTCCTCATCACTCTGGAACTTTTCCAGTGATTCTCCTCTGGATCAATTGATACCATCTCACTCCAACTAGTGAGAATCCTAACATCCATTTAGATCTATCTCATAGATCCAAAACCCAGGATTTAGTAGGTATCACTTTGATCCTATGTGGAGAATCATTGTGACAAGCGGAGATTGATCGAGCGTATCATAGAAAACTTCTTCCCTATCAAGAGTAAGTCTTCTACGTACTCTACGAGGATCGCCACATACTCCCTACTACCTTTTTGTTTATACAAGGTTCATCTACCATTTTGATGATGTCAAACTCTTTGACTAGTCCATCAAAACAGATGTTCCAACTCCGCGATGCCTGCTTTATCACATAAAACTTCTTGCACACGTTTCCGCTGCTCCCACTATCTACGAGGCCCTCTGGCTGTATACTTATAGACGCTCTCTTCTAAAACATCATTTAGAAAAGCTGTCATGACACCCAACCACCAGATATCATAGTCATGGTATGTAGCCATGGCAAGTAGGATCTGGATGGACTTAAGCATAGCCACTGGAAAAAGGTTTCATCATTATCCACGCCTGGTCAATGACGAAAACCTTTAACAAGTCTAGCTTTGAAAGTCTCAACTTTTCCATCTACACCAAGTAATCTTCTCAAGATATACTTGCTCCTGATAGGGATTTAACCCTTCAGATATAGCAACCAAAGTCCATACTTTGTTGGTGTAGAAGGATTCCATCTCAGATCGCTAAGCATCCAGCCATTCTTACAGAGTCCCACTCCTGATGGCCTGCTCGAAACTAGTTGGGTTATTATCTCATGATGCAATCCTCGCTCCCACTGTCATAGAGAAACCAAAGTATCTCTCAGATAGGTGAGGAACCCTACTAGATCGGCGGAGTGGCTGAGGTTCGTCAGTGTCTATTGAATCCTTTGGTTCTACCAAATCATCTGCTGTAGTTTGTATAGCTGGAACCTTTCCAGTTCTACAAAACTGACCTTTCCTCGAGCTTGTCCGGATTTTGCTTTTAGACATAGCCCGGACAACCCCAAATCTTAACCAACTTAAGATATGGGCTCTTCCCTTATCATATCACATATGAAATGGTAGGCAACTGATTTGATTTGAACCCTATTCAATAGGTATGCAGCTTCTCAAGCGCATAACTCCCAAAAAGGAAATAGGTAACTCAGTAGTAATCATCATAGAGCACACCTTATCAAATAGGGTGCTATTGCTCCACCCCGATAGTCATCGTGCTATGGTGTATACGGAGGAGTAATGCTGAGAGAGAATCTCATTCTTCTTTAGAATAGTCCAGGAATTCCGTGCTCAAGTATTCTCCTCCTTGATCACATCAAAGGACATAATACTTATACCCTTATTGGTTCTCTACTTCTAACTTATATTCTGTGAATATCTCAAAAGGTTCGGATTTGTGTTTCAACAGGAAGATATGACTGAATCTTGAGAGATCATCAGAGAATGTAATGAACTACAAAGAACCGGTCCTGGCATATGTTGACTGGGGACCTTTATACATCAACATGTATCATCCCAAGAGTTCACTAACTCTTTCTCTGTTTCAAATAAACAGAGCTGGTTTCATTATATCTTTGTGACATGACTGGCAAGTTTCACAAGATGTAAATTTAAACTGATTTAAATATGCATCTACATGTAACTTTAGCTAGTCGGGTCTCATTGATATGACCTAGTCTACAATGCCTCAAGAAGGATTCGTTCATTTCTGAACTCTTCCTCTTGTGTGTGTTCTGTATACTAAAAACTGTAGTTTGATTTAGAACATCAATGCTTTTAGATAACGTGCCTGAACCGATCAACTTTTGATATAGGAAATGTTCAAAACATTATCCAACAATACAAAATTTTATCATTTCTTTACTAATAAAGAGAGTGATATGATTTTGTATATCAGGTTTGGTATCTAATAACATTCGTTCAAAATCAATGTATTGGTAATACAGGGTGACAGTGACCAACAGACTTGGCTGCAACACTTGCCCCGTTTTCTGTTTCATGAAACTTATTACCCGTTCTCAGTTCTTTACCTATCTATAGCCCATGTAACAAATTACATATGCGGGATCCTGATCCGGTATCTCATATCCAGGACGTAAAGAATACTGAGAAACAGTTCTGTATAATGAACACACCCGAAGATGATGCATCAGTATGCACTTTCTTCGTTTGGGCGGCACGGGAATTCTGGTAATCCCCAATTTCCTGCTCTGTCTTATAACAATTATAAGTTGGAGCGGGACCAACGTTCCCCAGCTCAGTATAACAAGCGGGTTCGGTCAAATATCCGTATTATTATCTTGATTAAGACGTGATATGGTCGCTACCTGGAGAGAGAGAGAACAAAACACTCAGCGTACGCTCTTGCAAGAATAGATTGGTTATTATTTTATCTAATCAGGATGGCTCCCACTGTTTTTATCAAATCTTCCTTCAAACCCTAAAAGGAAAGACTAGCCGGGATTAATTGCACGCTACAAGTTTGCCAATCTTTCAGCCAGGCCAGTGTCGGTATTTTGAGGGAGGTTCCCCGTGCTTTCGCACGGACCTAATTACAGTAAACCTCGTTTTCCCAGAGGCGTAACCCCGTTGACACCTTTCTAGACACCTACTTGATCGGCTAATTATAATGTGTAAAACTCTCTCAGGAGTAACAATTACTCACAGTGGGTATCGGGATCCAACTATCTCATAGAAGGTATGCAATCTCATTGCAAATTTCAACATTTGAAATTCCCGATAATTTTGCCCCTAACGTGCTATGACCTTGACGAAAGCCAACAAACCATAGCCCGCTAGTCAAGTTCAACCCGTCATTTCTTAATTGAATTAAACCCACCCGCACCACCCTTGACGAAAGGCAACAAAGCCGCACGACTACCCTAATCCAATCGCATCGTATGCAGCAGATAAGCAGCATATAGCTACCGCACACTGCACCTTGACGAAAGCCAACAAATGCAGCACGAATACTATATACAACTTATCTGAAATGACGGAGAGCTACGACAGGTTTTTCTGAAAACCTATTGCGTATTGAACTTGATATCGTTGCGGAATCAAATGGTTTTAAATGGAGTGTTTTTGAGGCTTTTCTAGTTTTGCTAAAGGAGTCACTCCCGGTGAAAGGATCGTCGGTCCTTTCCTCGTCGAATGAGGTGCTGGATATATCATATATATCACTGTGCAAAGCAAAAACTATAGAAGCAATCAAAAGACAAACCGAGGGGTGTAGCATCTGCTAGTTATTGCTAAAGGAGTCACTCCCGGTGAAGATATCTCGGTCCTTTCCTCATCGAATAAGGTGCAGGATATATCATATATACCGCTGTGCAAAGCAAAACTGTAGCTACCTGTTTTATTTTTGAAATTCGATTCCACAACATCTTTAGGTTTCTTTTATTTCATTAATCTCATTAATGAAGTCCCATCATTTAAGTACCTAAACATCACAGATAAATACGACGTACACTTATGCCATCTGCATTAGCCTCGATGTCCCCTTGTGCACCGTTAGGTTAGGTAACTAACGGCAGAGCGGGGCAGGGCTAGCGCGGATGTAAAACATAAGTAACGTCTATATAATATATCGTATATACTATATACAGTATCTATCACAGAACACATCAAATGATCACATCACAGATATCGCAGCAGAAGAAACATATGAAACATTGGATATACTAGGACGTCCGTGTTTTCAATACGAGCCAGTATAAAACACGGATTCCACGGTCGTGATGAATAGCCAAACCCACACCCCTAGACCCCTACGAGAGCGGCAAGCAACCCTACCAATTCTAGAGTTAGGAGACCCGGACTCGACTCCTCGAGTTGGTCTCCCACTGGATTCCAGAACCCGGTTACTTGTGCCCTCCTCCTTGGGTCTATCCTAGTGCGGAAAAGTAAATAATATACAAATGGTGACATCTTCCGCAACCTGGAAGTGCCCCAATAAAAGAATATTACATACAAGTTTTTTACATGAATGAAAAGGAAAAACACTAATCTCACATAAAAACCCCGGCTATTCAAACACGACGATCCAATATAACATATCCAGCAACACATAACATCACATGTCATCAACGTAAGTAAATATGCGCATCCCAATTGTCGTTAACATATAGCAACGAAACCGGCGATATCACATATTACACTTACGGTCACGGAAAAGAAAGTGTAAAACTACAACAGTTGGAATCCGCAACCTCCATAGACATCGCATGCCTAATCAAATGAATTCCTTAGACATCGCATGCCCAACAATTATAAACCTCGCATTTTAGTCTCATTATCGAAAACACTTTTCAATATCAAGTCGGGCAATTCAACAAGATTCCTGACATCTTGATTGAATGCTCGTCGCAAACTTTAGTAGGCGGCCGCACCCCCGACGCCGTCGACGAAGTGCACCAAGGCGGAACACCGCTGCCGCGAGCACCCGAACGGATGCTTTCGGCGACGGGTTCTCCTACAGTCACTTGGTCGGGGCTATGGGATGAGGCTGTCCATTAAGTTTACCCGGCGAGTATCCGTGTACCCTACGTGATTGCGACGGACTTTTGATCACATCAAAATCCTGTGGCAACCAATCAAGTGAGTCTAAAGTGCTGTGTTTATAACATTCATGTTAGTTATCTCATAACTACTTGTGGATTCCAAGTATTGTATTACATTCCGGATAAATAGAAAATGTCAAACTTTCCGATCAAACAATCGAACACCCAAGTTTTCCTGAAATAGCTCAACACATGAAACAAGTTTAAAAACATTCACTTCATGCCTCAGTACCAACGGTCCAGCCGTAGAAGGGTCAAGCCAACGCCTCACATGTGGCACGCCGTACTACCCTAAACCCTAAGGTTCAAAGGGCAGTTCAAGACGGTCACATAATCGAGTTAAGGTTTGTTGTCTTCTAGAGGGACCATCGCGTTGCTTGCACTACTTAGAACGTCGTTAAACTACGGAAAAATCCAACACTTGGAAATTTCCCGGCAGGATAAAAAATGGGTATTTATATCCGGTCGAACTTTTTAACATATTCTAAAATTATCCGGAAAACACATAGACAAGATTAGACAATCCGATCGAATCCACGAAGTTCCAAAACACCCCAGAAAACTCAACTCTTGAGTGAAAATTAAAAATTCCCAGAAAACTCAGCACCTGAAGAGACAAATTACTGTGCAAAAATGGAAGTCTAATCTCATTATTTGGCCGCGGAACCGCCGCATAAGCCATGCTTCTGCCTCGGTTCCGCCGCTCTTTAGCCGTATCACTTGGTCAATTTTGCACCGTAATTCTTAGAATTTCCTGCTGAATTTTTAAAGAATTTTTAATCTGGAAAAAACCCAGTTTTGAAAAAATATCCAGAGAGGGGTCATGGATTGGCGTTTCGGGTTCGAACGGGTTTCTAACTCCTTCTACTCATCGCCTAAGGCTCTAGCTAGGCTCTGATACCACTGTAGGGTTCCTAGGCATGCTCAAGAGGTCTCACAATGCATCAACCATGCCAATTTCAAATTTTATAAGTGCCGAGAAACCCTAATACGGATCGTTGACTAGAGTTTAGGCGATCCTACAAGCTACTAAACTACTTTAGTGCTAAGTGAACGGAAATACAACCTTTGTAGATCCGGTCCTCCACCTCCATAGCTCCGTGATGAAGTCCCCTTGCTGCGATCATCGGATCCCGGGCTCTAGCGTCGGCTTCATTGGAGAAATGGGCGGGCTAGGTCGTCGACTTCGATGCCGAAGATGATCTACGTCGAGACAACACAAGATCAAGCTCCAACTTCACCAAGTCATGAAACTTGTGAAGAAAACACCCTATACTACTTGGCAAGTAGTAGAGGTGTAGGGTTCCTAGGCACTCTAGTGAGGTCTCCCAAGCCATCAACCATGGCAATTTCAAAAATTATGGTGCCTACAAACCCTAAACTACGGATCGATAACTAGATGTCTAGGCGAACATTGAACTAGTTAACACTTAACTAATGAGAAAACGGAAATACAACCTTTGTAGATCCGGTGCTCCACCTCCATAGCTCCGCAACTAAGTCCTCTCCGCTGTCCAAGTCAAATCCGGGCTCTAGGATCGGCTTCGTCGGAGAATGGGCAAGCTAGGTCGTCGATGTCCATGCCGAAGATGATCTACGTCGAGGCATCGCTAAATCAAGCTCCGACTTCACCAAGTCAAGAAACTTGTGAAGTAAACACACTCTACTACTTGGCAAGAGGTAGAGGATGAAGAAATAGGAAGTGGGTTAACTTTAGAATTGGATTTCTCACTTGTTTTCATCAATCACCATTGATGAAGAATGGTTTTCTTCAATGAAGAAGATGAAGAAGAAGAAGCTAGTATTATGATAAGTTATTAGAAAATAGAAAATAATAGAATACTTATCATAATTCTAACTATGGTAATGTGTAGAGAGTTAACCAAGGTTAGTTGAATGGTTAGGGTTAAGAATGAGATAAGAATGGTGGACTTAGGTCAAAGCTTCATGAAGTTTCAACTAAACAACAAAAGAAGCCACCATTCTTTTCTCATTTTCTTTTCTCACTTTCTTTTATTCATTTATCAAAAAGAATAAATGAATAATTAAGAAAATAAAACCCTAAACATAAACACAACCATGATTCAAACTTTACACTTAACCAAAGTGGTATGCATCATCAAACATGATACAATCATGTGCACATAAACATATCGCATATACAATGCGCACACCCGAGCGAGAAAATCCATCTTAAGTAAACCGATACTAGTTGATGCAAAGCAATATATCAAATATATAAATATGCATTAAATCATTAAATCAACACTTGATTCAATGATCCTGTCATGTCGCACACAACCGACTAGTATACAATGTATCGGCTTATCGAATCAACGCTTGAATCGATAACTAGGTTATATCGCATACAACCATTCGATACATTCATCGCGAGAATGAAATACGGTATCACATACACGCATTATTCTCGGTCCCGCACATATCTCATATGCGCTCCTATTTCGTTTCGCTTGAGCCAGGAAACCTCTGTGTAGGACTCTAAAGACTCGTCAATACGCCGGCAGCGGATGATGATCATATCAAACATCCACAAGCCGCAAGCGGTCTGCCAAACGTAACGGCCACCCGGGTATTGAGCGATCTGAAGATCGACGAGCAAGCCCGCTCACACTCCAGTGAATCCAACCAGTAACACTACCGTACAGTCCGGTCTGATCGTCTGATATGTCGCATATCTCGCCTAGGGGTGGTAAACGTCAGACCCCAATAGCTCAATAAGTCGTGTCGATATGAGGTCTATAACTATTCGAGAAACTACTGGTAACACTTACCAGTAAATCTCTGCAACCCTGGCCAGGGATTTCCTGTTATAGCCAATCGAACACAGCGCAACATCAACTCCCTATACCGGGAGAGACGAATCCCCTCCTATCGCTCATTGCCTCCATGTGACTCGGGACTGTACCCAAAAACCACCGTTTTGCACGCCCTCTTGGACGTGGTAAGATGGAAATCAAAGCACAGTGGGAACCACACAAGACTCTATGACGATCTCGGGTCAACAGACTACTCTGTACCAGTGTCACCAGAGAACTGCCATCTGACGTGAGGTATAATACCATCTGGGAGTTCTCGGCGAGTCCGTCCAGTGTACCCAGTCTCTACTGAGCACCCGTATATCATCTCTGATGTCAAACACCAATGGATATGAGATCATCCATCGCCCATCTGTATGGATCGAGAAGGTATACGCTAGTCTACTCTGGTATATCGATGCCCGTCTCGATACACCCACGACTAGGGACTTTGAAGGATGTACTTATGGACTACCATGTCCCCACTAGTATGATCCGCATCATAGTCCAGGTAGTCAAGTACAGATCCTAAGGGCTTTACCAACATGTAACAGAGAGACAATCAGTATACACGTTAAGGTAAAGTTCAACCAGATAGCATACTATCATGTCGAGCAAGAAAGTCCTCCCTATATATGTCCCAGCATCCACTACAATATACATCCTATGTACAGTAACGGCCTCTAGGGCATACATATAACTAACAATCTCCCACTTGCACTAGGGCCATCTGTAGCAGTGGTTTGAAGTATCTCATACTCAACCATCCCATAAAAGTCTCTCTCTGGGAACAGGCCTTTGTGAGTGGATCCGCTGTGTTGTCCTCTGAGTCTACTCTCCTAACCTTGATCTCCCTGGAGATCAACCATCTCCATGATCAGGTGATACTGCCTTAGAATATGTCTGGATCACTGATGGGACCGGCGTTCCTCGGCATGAGCCACAACTCCATTGTCTCACAATGGTAGGAACGTAGTTCATCTCATGAACCAATATACACCCAAACAGCCTCTTTGGTAGCATCTTAAGTAGCGATGTATCCTGCCTTTATCGTCTAGTATGTCACGGTATCTAGCTTGGAACTCTTCCAACATACCGTCCCTTTACCGAGGGTAAAGACAATGCCTGCGACTGACATTCAGTCGTCTTTATCACCCTGGAACCCTTCCAGTGATTCTCCCCAGGATCGTTTGATACCATCTCACTACAACTAGTGAGAATCCTAACATCCAATTAAATCTATCTCATAGATCCAAAATCCAGGATTTAGGAGGTATCACTTTGATCCTATATGGAGAATCATTATGATAAGCGGAGATTGATCGAGCGTAGCATAGGAAACTCCTTCCCTATCAAGAGTATGTCATCCACGTACTCTACGAGGATCGTCACCATACTCCCTACTACCTTCTTGTTTATACAAGGTTCATCTACCATTTTGATGATGTCAACTTCTTTGACTAATCCATCAAAACAGATGTTCCAACTCCGCGATGCCGGCTTTATCCTATAAAGCATCTTGCACACGTTTCCGCTGCTCCTACTGTCTACGAAGCCCTCTGGCTGTGTACTTATAGACGCTTTCTTCCAAATCATCATTTAGAAAAGCAGTCATGGCACCCAACCGCCAGATATCGTAGTCATGGTATGTAGCCGTGGCAAGTAGGATCCGAATGGACTTAAGCATAGCTACTTGAAAAAGGTTTCATCATTATCCACACCTGGTCAATGACGAAAACCTTTAACAAGTATAGCTTTGAAAGTCTCAACTTTTCCATGTACACCAAGTAATCTTCTCAAGATATACTTGCTCCTGATGGGAATTTAACCCTTCAGATATAGCAACTAAAGTCCATACTTTGTCGGTGTATAAGGATTCCATCTCAGATCGATAAACATCCAACCATTCTTACAGAGTCTCACTCCTGATGGCCAGCTCGAAACTAGTTGGGTCATCATCTCATGATGTAATCCTCGCTCCCACTGTCATAGAGAAACCGAAGTATCTCTCAGGTGGGTGAGGAACCCTACTAGATCGGCGGAGAGGCTGAGGTTCGTTGGAATCTACTGAATCCTTTGGTTCTATCAAATCATGTGCTGTAGTTTGCATAGCTGGAACCTTTCCAGTTGTACATAACAGACCTTGCCTCGAGCTTGTCCGGATTTTGCTTTTAGACATAGGCCGGTCAACCCCAAATCTTAACTAACTTAAGATATGGGCTCTTCCCTTTCCATATCATATATGAAGTGGTAGGCAACTGATTTGATTCGAATCCTATTCAATAGGTATGCAGCTTCATAAGCGCATAATACCCAATAGGAAAAAGGTAACTCAGTAGTACTCATCATAGAGCACACCATATCATATAGGGTGTGATTGCTCCGCCCCGATATACCATCGTGCTATGGTGTATACGGAGGAGTAATGCTGAGAGAGAATCTCATTCTCCTTTAGAATAGTCCAGGAATTCCGTGCTCAAGTATTCTCCTCCTTGATCACATCAAAGGACATAATACTTATACCCGTATTCTGGTTCTCTACTTCTCTCTTATATTCTGTGAATATCTCAAAAGGTTCGGACTTGTGTTTCAACAGGAACATAGGTCTGAATCTCGAAAGATCATCAGAGAATATAATGAAGTATAAAGAACCGGTCCTGGCATGTGTAGACAGGGGACCTACATACATCAACATGTATCATCCCAAGAATTCACTAACTCTTTCTCTGTTTCCAGTAAACGGAGCTATGGTCATCTTATCTTTGTGACATGACTGGCGAGTTTCACAAGATGTAAATTCAAACTGATTTAAATATGCATCTAAATGTAACTCCAGCCAGTCGGGTTACATTGATATGATCTAGTCTACAATGCCTCAAGAAGGATTCGTTCATTTCTGAACTCTTCCTCTTGTGTGTGTTCTGTATACAAAAAACTGTGGTTTGATTTAGAACATTAATGCTTTTAGATAACGTGCCTGAACCGATCAACTTTTGATATAGGAAATGTTCAAAACATAATCCAACAATGCAAAATTATATCCTTTCTTTACTAATAAAGAGACAGATATGATTTTGTATATCAGGTTCGGTATCTAAAAACATTCGTTCAGAATCAATGTATTGATAATACAGGGTGACAGTGACCAACAGACTTGGCTGCAACTCTTGCCCCGTTTTCTGCCTCATGAAACTTATCACCCGTTCTCAGTTCTCTACCTATCTGTAGCCCTATGTAACAGATTACATATCTGGGATCCTGATCTGGTATCACATACCCAGGACGTAAAGGATACTGAGAAACAGTTCTTTGTAACGAACATACCCGAAGATGATGCATCAGCATACACTCTCTTCGTTTGGGCGGCACGGGAAATCTGGTATTCCCCAATTTCCTGCTCTGTCTTATAACAATTATAAGTTGGAGCGGGACCAACGTTCCCCAGCTCAGTATAACAAGCGGGTTCGGTCAATAATCCGTATTATTATCTTGATTAAGGCGTGATATGGTCGCTACCTGGAGAGAGAGAGAAGAAAACACTCAGCGTGCGCTCTGTCAAGAATAGATTGGTTATTATTTTATCTAATCAGGATGGCTCCCACTGCTTTTTATCAAATCTTCCTTCAAACCCTAAAAGGAAAGACTAGCCGGGATTAATTACACACTACAAGTTCGCCAATCTTTCAGCCAGGCCAGTGTCGGTACTTTGAGGGAGGTCCCCCGTGCTTTCGCACGAACCTAATTAATGTAAACCTCGTTTTCCCAGAGGCGTAACCTCGTTGACACCTTTCTAGACACCTACTTGATCGGCTAATTGTAATGTATAAAACTCTCCCAGGAGTAACACTTACTCGCAGCGGGTATCGGGATCCAACTATCTCATAGAAGGTATGCAATCTCATTGCAAATTTCAATACTTGAAATTCCCGATAATATTTTTCCCCTAACGTGCTATGACCTTGACGAAAGCCAACAAACCATAGCCCGCTAGTCAAGTTCAACCCGTACATTTCTTGATCGAATTAAACCCACCCGCACGACCCTTGACGAAAGCCAACAAAGCCGCACGACTACCCTAATCCAATCGCATCGTATGCTAGCAGATAAGCAGCATATAGCTACCGCACACTGCACCTTGACGAAAGCCAACAAATGCAGCACGAATACTATATACAACTTATCTGAAATGACGGAGGGCTACGACAGGTTTTTCTGAAAATCTATTGCGTAATGAACTTGATATCGTTGTAGGATCGAATGAATTTTGAAATGGAGTGTTTTTGAGGCTTTTCTAGTTTTGCTAAAGGAGTCACTCCCGGTGAAGGGATCGTCGGTCCTTTCCTCGTCGAATGAGGTGCGGGATATATCATATATATCATTGTGCAAAGCAGAACTCTTAAAAGCTATCAAAATACAAACCGAGTGTGTAGCATCTGCCAGTTATTGCTAAAGGAGTCACTCCCGGTGAAGGGATCTCGGTCCTTTCCTCATCGAATAAGGTGCAGGATATATCACATATACCTCTGTGCAAAGCAAGAACTGTAGCTACCTGTTTTATTTTGAAATTCGATTCTACAACATCTTAGGTTTCTTTTAATTTCATTAATCACATTAATGAAGTCCCATCATTTAAGTACCTAATCATCACAGATAGATATGACGTACACTTATGCCATCCGCATTCGCCTCGATGTCCCCTCGTGCACCGTTAGGTTAGGTAACTAACGACAGAGCGGGGCAGGGCTAGCGCGGGTGTAAAACATAAGTAACGTCTATATAATATATCATATATACTGTATACTGTATCTATCAAAGAACATCACATGATCACATCACAGATATCGCAGCAGAAGAATCATATGAAATATTGGATATACTAGGACGTCCGTGTTTTCAATACGAGCCAGTATAAAACACGGATTCCACGGTCGTGATGAATAGCCAAACCCACACCCCTAGACCCCTACGAGAGCGGCAAGTAACCCTGCCAATTCTAGAGTTAGGAGACCCGGACTCGACTCCTCGAGTTGGTCTCCCACTGGACTCCAGAACCCGGTTACTTGTGCTCCCCTCCTTGGGTCTATCCTAGTGCCGAAAAGTAAATAATATACAAAAGGTGACATCATCCGCAACCTGGAAGTGCCCCAATAAAAGAATATTACATACAAGTTTTTACATGAATGAAAATGAAAAACACTCATCTCACATAAAAACCTCCGGCTATTCAAACACGACGATCCAATATAACATATCCAGCAACACATAACATCACATGCCATCAACGTAAGTAAATATGTCCATCCCAATTGTCGTTGACATATAGCAACGAAACCGGCGATATCACATATTACACTTACGGTCACAGAAAAGAAAGTGTAAAACTACAACAGTTGGAATCCGCAACCACCTCAGACATCGCATGCCTGACCAAATGAATTTCTTAGACATCGCATGCCTAACAATTATAAACCCCGCATTTTAGTCTCAAAATCGAAAACACTTTTCAATACCAAGTCGGGCAATTCAACAAGATTCCCGACATCCTGATCGAATGCTCGTCGCAAACTTTAGTAGGCGGCCGCACCCCCGATACCGTCGACGAAGTGCACCAAGGCGGAACACCGCCACCGCGAGCACCCGAACGGATGCTTTCGGCGACGGGGTTCTCCTACAGTCACTTGGTCGGGGCTATGGAGTGAGGCTGTCTATTAAGTTTACCCGGCGAGTATCCGCGTACGCTACGTGATTGCGACGGACTTTTGATCACATCAAAATTCCGTGGCAACCGATCAAGTGAGACTAAACTGCTATGTTTATAACATTCATTTAGTTATCACATAACTACTTGTGAATTCCAATTATTGTATCCCATTCCAGATAAACAGAAAATGTTAAACTTTTCGATCGAACAATCGAACACCCAAGTTTTCCCGATACAGATCAACACATGAAATAAGTAACAACATTCAGTTCGTACCTCAGTACCAACGGTCCAGCCGTAGAAGGGTCAAGCCAACGCCTCACATGTGGCACGCCGTACTGCCCCAAACCCGAAGGTTCAAAGGGCAGTTCAAGACGGTCACATAATCGAGTTAAGGTTTGTTGTCTTCTAGAGGGACCATCGAGTTACTTGCACTACTTAGAACGTCGTTAAACTACGGAAAAATCCAACACTTGGAAATTTCCCGACAGGGGAAAAATTGGGTATTTATATCCGGTCGAACTTTTTAACATATTCTAAAATTTATCCGGAAAGCCAAATAGACAAAATTTGATACCCCGATCGAAACACCGAATCCCCAAAACAACTGCAGAAATTCAACTCTTGAAAAACAATTAAAAATTCCCAGGAAAACCAGCATAGCAAAAGTGGAATTACTGTAGAAAATGAGATGCGCAAAACGACAAATGGGCCGCGTTTCCGCCGCACGAGCCAGGCTCGTGCCGCGGAAACGCGGCGCAATGAAGGAATCAGTTACTCGAATTTTGCAGAATTCCTTAAAATTTCCTGCTGATTTTACTGAATATTTTTAATATGGAAAAAGACCAGATTTTAAAAATTGGACAGAGAGCATGTTTGAATCGGGGTTTCGGGTTCGTTCGGACTTCAAATTCCGTCTAGACTTCGCTTAAGGCTCTAGCTAGGCTCTGATACCACTGTAGGTCAGGCAGCCACCCCATCCAATGGGGTCGCCGTGGCACCAACGGGTCCCTCAGCAGCTACTTTTTACGCATGCCCCCTCGCGAGAACTACAACCCGCCGGAACACCTTCCGGTCTCGGGACACCCTGGGGGTAAGAGCCTATGCTTCGCCACACTGTCACACAGTGAGAACCCCCCATAGGTCGACATCCAATGCCTAGTAGCTCTGATACCACTGCAGGGTTCCTAGGCACTCTAGTGAGGTCTCCCAAGCCATCAACCATGGCAATTTCAAAAATTATGGTGCCTACAAACCCTAAACTACGGATCGATAACTAGATGTCTAGGCGAACATTGAACTAGTTAACACTTAACTAATGAGAAAACGGAAATACAACCTTTGTAGATCCGGTGCTCCACCTCCATAGCTCCGCAACTAAGTCCTCTCCGCTGTCCAAGTCAAATCCGGGCTCTAGGATCGGCTTCGTCGGAGAATGGGCAAGCTAGGTCGTCGATGTCCATGCCGAAGATGATCTACGTCGAGGCATCGCTAAATCAAGCTCCGACTTCACCAAGTCAAGAAACTTGTGAAGTAAACACACTCTACTACTTGGCAAGAGGTAGAGGATGAAGAAATAGGAAGTGGGTTAACTTTAGAATTGGATTTCTCACTTGTTTTCATCAATCACCATTGATGAAGAATGGTTTTCTTCAATGAAGAAGATGAAGAAGAAGAAGCTAGTATTATGATAAGTTATTAGAAAATAGAAAATAATAGAATACTTATCATAATTCTAACTATGGTAATGTGTAGAGAGTTAACCAAGGTTAGTTGAATGGTTAGGGTTAAGAATGAGATAAGAATGGTGGACTTAGGTCAAAGCTTCATGAAGTTTCAACTAAACAACAAAAGAAGCCACCATTCTTTTCTCATTTTCTTTTCTCACTTTCTTTTATTCATTTATCAAAAAGAATAAATGAATAATTAAGAAAATAAAACCCTAAACATAAACACAACCATGGTTCAAACTTTACACTTAACCAAAGTGGTATGCATCATCAAACATGATACAATCATGTGCACATAAACATATCGCATATACAATGCGCACACCCGAGCGAGAAAATCCATCTTAAGTAAACCGATACTAGTTGATGCAAAGCAATATATCAAATATATAAATATGCATTAAATCATTAAATCAACACTTGATTCAATGATCCGTTCATGTCGCACACAACCGACTAGTATACAATGTATCGGCTTATCGAATCAACGCTTGAATCGATAACTAGGTTATATCGCATACAACCATTCGATACATTCATCGCGAGAATGAAATACGGTATCACATACACACATTATTCTCGGTCCCGCACATATCTCATATGCGCTCCTATTTCGTTTCGCTTGAGCCAGGAAACCTCTGTGTAGGACTCTAAAGACTCGTCAATACGCCGGCAGCGGATGATGATCATATCAAACATCCACAAGCCGCAAGCGGTCTGCCAAACGTAACGGCCACCCGGGTATTGAGCGATCTGAAGATCGACGAGCAAGCCCGCTCACACTCCAGTGAATCCAACCAGTAACACTACCGTACAGTCCGGTCTGATCGTCTGATATGTCGCATATCTCGCCTAGGGGTGGTAAACGTCAGACCCCAATAGCTCAATAAGTCGTGTCGATATGAGGTCTATAACTATTCGAGAAACTACTGGTAACACTTACCAGTAAATCTCTGCAACCCTGGCCAGGGATTTCCTGTTATAGCCAATCGAACACAGCGCAACATCAACTCCCTATACCGGGAGAGACGAATCCCCTCCTATCGCTCATTGCCTCCATGTGACTCGGGACTGTACCCAAAAACCACCGTTTTGCACGCCCTCTTGGACGTGGTAAGATGGAAATCAAAGCACAGTGGGAACCACACAAGACTCTATGACGATCTCGGGTCAACAGACTACTCTGTACCAGTGTCACCAGAGAACTGCCATCTGACGTGAGGTATAATACCATCTGGGAGTTCTCGGCGAGTCCGTCCATTGTACCCAGTCTCTACTGAGCACCCGTATATCATCTCTGATGTCAAACACCAATGGATATGGGATCATCCATCGCCCATCTGTATGGATCGAGAAGGTATACGCTAGTCTACTCTGGTATATCGATGCCCCGTCTCGATACACCCACGACTAGGGACTTTGAAGGATGTACTTATGGACTACCATGTCCCCACTAGTATGATCCGCATCATAGTCCAGGTAGTCAAGTACAGATCCTAAGGGCTTTACCAACATGTAACAGAGAGACAATCAGTATACACGTTAAGGTAAAGTTCAACCAGATAACATACTATCATGTCGAGCAAGAAAGTCCTCCCTATATATATCCCAGCATCCACTACAATATACATCCTATGTACAGTAACGGCCTCTAGGGCATACATATAACTAACAAGAGGATGAAGAAATAGGAAGTGGGTTCACTTTAGAATTGGATTTCTCACTCTTTTTCTCAAGTTGTCATTGATGGAAGCAAACTTTTCTTCATTGTTGAAGAAGAAGAAGAAGAAAATTATGATAAGATTAAAAAGAATTATCTTATCATATAGCAACCATAGTTAGGTGTAGAGAATTAACTAAGGTTAGGTTGAATGGTTAGGGTTAGGGAAAGAAACAAAATGGTCAACCATTTCAAAGCTTCATGAAGCTTCAAAGATAATCCAAAGTTAGCCACCATTTTATTTCTTTCTAAAATGAATAAATAAATAAATGAATAAGTAAATGAAGCAAATGAAACCCTAACCATTGACCAACCATGGTTTAAACCAAACACACAAACTTTCATGTATCATCAAACATGATACAATCAAATGCACAAAAGTATATCACATATACAATGTGCACATCAAGTGAGAAAATCCTTTTTAAGTGAACCAATGCTAGTTAATGCAAAGTAATATATCAAATATATAATTATGCATTAAATCATTAAATCAACGCTTGATTTAACGATCCGGTCATATCGCATATGACCGACTAATATACAATGTATCGACTTATCGAATCAATCCTTGATTCGATAACTAGGTTATATCGCATACAACCAATCGATACATTCATCGCGAGAATAGAATACGGTATCATATACACGCATTATTCTCGGTCCCGCACATATCTCATATATGCTCCTATTTCGTTTCGCTTGAGCCAGGAAACCTCTGTGTAGGACTCTAAAGACTCGTCAATACGCCGGCAGTAGGTGATGATCATATCAAACACCCACAAGCCGCAAGCGGTCTGCTAAATGTAACGGCCATCCGGGTATTGAGCGATCAGAAGATCGACGAGCAAGCCCGCTCATACTCCTGTGAATCCAACCAGTAACACTTACCGTACAGTCCGGTCTGATCGTCTGATATGTCGCATATCTTGCCTAGGGGTGGTAAACGTCAGACCCCAATAGCTCGATAAGTCGTGTCGATATGAGGTCTATAACAGTTCGAGAAACTACTGATAACTCTTACCAGTAAATCTCAGCAACCCTGGCCAGGGATTTCCGGTTATAGCCAATCGAACACAGCGCAACATCAACTCCCTATACCGGGAGAGACGAATCCCCTCCTATCGCTCATTGCCTCCATGTGATTCGGGACTGTACCCAAAAACCACCGTTTTGCACGCCCTCTTGGACGTGGTAAGGTGGAAATCAAAGCACAGTGGGAATCACACAAGACTCTATGACGATCTTGGGTCTACAGACTAACCTGTACCAGTGTCACCAGAGAACTTCCATCTGACATAAGGTATAATACCATCTGGGAGTTCTCGGCGAGTCCGTCCAGTGTACCTAGTCTCCACTGAGCACCCGTATATCATCTCCGATGTCAAACACCAATGGATATGGGATCATCCATCGCCCATCTGTATGGGTCGAGAAGGTATACGCTAGTCTACTTTGGTATATTGATGCCCCGTCTCGATACACCCATGACTAGGGACCTTGAAGGATGTACTTATGGACTACCATGTCCCCACTAGTATGATCCGCATTATAGTCCAGGTAGTCAAGTACACATCCTAAGGGCTTTACCAACATGTATCAGAGAGACAATCAGTGTACACGTTAAGATAAAGAGCAACCAGATAGCATACTATCATGTCGAGCAAGAAAGTCCTCCATATATACGTCCAAGTATCCGCTACAATATACATCCTATGTATAGTAATGGCCTCTAGGGCATACATATAACTAACAGATACCACAACACCACACCATCCTACACCACAACTTCAGCCCCAACACCACTCCAGCTGCTGCTATAACAAACACAATCTATTTCAAACCTCAGCCACAGGAGAAAAAGAAAGAGAGGGTTGCAGCAACAGCAACATACTTTCATAAGAAAAACAGCAGCATCAGCATCAGCAGATTCTACAGGAGCAGCTCAGCAGCCACACAACCCTTCCTTCATCTTGATCTTCCCTTCTCCTTCACCCTAGGAACCTCTTGAGGTATAATCTTGCAACCCAACTCCTTTCTTGCTCAGTTCTAATTATTTAGCTTAAAGTTTACTGGTATATCTCTAATCTAGTGCTAGTTTAGGGATTTTGAGTGAGATGTGGCCAAGAGATGGTTTTGAATGTTAGTATAGTCTCATTAGGTATACTTGAGACCATTGTGACCAAGTGTTGTTCCAGATTTCACCAAAATACCAGATTTATTATACTTGGCGTAATTCAGCATTTTTGTCGACTTTGTAGCTTCCTGGAAACTGCTATCAAACCGGACCTCCTAAAATAATTTTGACTTGACAGTAGGATGTGCAGGCAGATAGGAACCAACACCCAAAGCCCTAGCCCAAACCACCATACCCCGGACGCAGATTTAATCCCCCTGGCCACAATTTGCGGCCATACCAGGGTGGAACCTCCTCGTTTTGCGTGCACAGCTCTATTTCATGTAAACTTGACCCCCTGTATGTCTAGTTTTGACTGTTTCCAGTTAGGGTAAAATCTGGGTTCATTTTCATGAGTTGGCGTATGTTTTACGACGTGTTTTCGTATGGATTTTGGGTATTTGGTGATTCGTTTCCGTCGGATGGCGTTTGAACGCCAACGACCAGTGAGCATTGACTGTGTTTGCACATGAGGCCACAGGTTTTTACCTATGGGCGTAGCGTGCACCATTTTGGTTTCCGATGTGATTTTCATGTGTTTTAGCATGTGATATTCTTGTAGGTACTCTCGTGACGTCGAAGCGTTGGAGATGCAAATGGAGACATCGACACCGACACACATAAACAAGGTGAGTAGATTTATATCTACGGGGAGAAGTCGGGTGGATGGCGTATAGCACCCCCGCAGTCCGTAGTGATGTAGACGGATGCGTATACACACCAACAATTCATTATATGTTGTTGGGATTGGTTATTGATGTTTAAGTGGATATTGGTGCACTTGGATGATTTTGGTTACGAAACCCTAGGGTAGTGGGTACACTACACATACATACACACATATACATGCTTGCATACATCCTTATTTCACATGTGGTTATGGGATTCTATATAGATATGTGTTCACTTGGGTTTGGGATTATGTGTTCACATACGGATTTGAGGATGATACATGGGATTGAGATGAGTCGATGAGTTTGATCTGAGGTTATGATATCGGTGATATGATAAAATTCATAATTGAGATACGTCTTGATGCTTTAGAGGATTTTGGGGGAAATGATGCCATAGGAATTGTGACCTATATATATATATATATATATATATATATATATAATGATCGACAGGTGATGATGTTACGAGATATGTATGATATGATACGATATGACAGGATATTTGTGATAGGCCACCTTGGGCGTTGTTTACTCCTTGAGATGGTTAGTGCTGATGATATCGTTCTTGCTAGAGGCTGTCAATCGGAAGCCGGATTATGATTATATTGACGATATGTGATGATGATATCGATTTTTATGAGACTGTCGATCAGTAGTCAGATCTTGATTATAGTGATGATGTTAGCAATGTACTAGACATAGGTCAGTACCCAGATTATGATATTTGATAAGAGAATCTTGATGAATAATATGACAAATGTGATATTAACCCGTACCCAGATTTGGGGATGCCGTACGACGGATTACGTACGAGCTATATTCTGTTGGTTGATCCGCACTCTAGACTTGGGATATCTGATCATAGATATTATATTGGGTGTGATATGATGGAGGCGGGATCACCGACTATGTGTATATACATATATATATCGACTCAGAAGTTAGGCGGTTTACCTTACCTGCAGTTAGTCTATTAGCTCAGCCTTATAGTTGGCATAGTTGTATGACCCTTATGACATTAAATGCAGTTTAGCTATTACTGTGTTTAGTATTCAGCTACCGTACATTATTGTTGTTACTCTGCATCACATATTTATTATGATTCATATTCCATTATTGATATCATGCTGTTAGGACACCAGCACCATTACCGATGATGCGTATGTACCACGTACACTTATTTGTTGTCGCACACACATCTTCGCCGGTAATTGCCATGTCACGTACACTTAGAGCATATTATTGCCTGATTTAGCTTGTTAGCTAGTAGTGACATGATATTAGTGTACTTGCCTCATATGCTAGCTTGACATTGTAGTTGTTACTTGTCATTTCATGCATACTGTTAATCATTATATGCTACATTCATGGATTCTCATGCTTATACTCATGGTTTACATACTATTGATGATTCGGATTTCTATGATGTTTTCTGGATTTGGAGGAAAACCGCAAAACATATATATATTGCTTTCTCTCTTTTTAAATAAATGCGGTTTTTCCATGATGTATGAGTCGTCCACTATGAGTTTTGCTGATGGATTTCGAGACCCGATTCGAGGAGGCAGATGAACCGTTTCGGGTACATGGTGGGCCCGGTGCGGTACCCCGGGGCAAGAAGATCGCAGAAGATGGCGTTGAGCCTGGCAGGGGAGCACTACCGACCGGTGATATTACCCGACACGTCGGATATCCGGAGGATACCGTCGTGGTCATGAGATGGATGTTAGGGGCCGATCTGGACTGACGGTGCCCTGGATATTATGATTGAGACATTGAGATTTAAGATATTGAGGTACAGAGATTGTGATACAGAGATATCGAGATACTGAGATTTATGTTTTGTGCCGATACTAGGCACTGTTTTATGCTGATTTCATTATGATACCTCATTTTAAAATTACAGAAATCTCACAACTTTATGAAGGCAGTTTTCTTCAGTACATGCATTCTGTTTCATGCATTCATACATCGTTCATATGATATATTGCCACCTGATGCACTGACATGGGCACATGGGTTTACACTTGGGTTAGATATTTACCCTAGACATGGTTAGAGATTGCTGGTTATATATTTGAGGATTATATATTTGATCGTATGACCTAGGATTGCGTCATACATGCGATTTTCTGTTCGTAGATCTTTTTCTACTCACGAGTTGGCAACTCACCACCGTTGTGCCCCAGTTTCTTGCAGGTGTTGCCGTACAGGGTTCATTACGGCTTTGCGGGCACTGTTCCTTTCGGGTGACTTGATAGTAGGTGGGTTTATTGTATCGTACCCATCATTATACATTGTATATTATATTTCAGTTGTATCTAGAAGTTCCATCAACCAAACATGTACTTATTTGAGATAGAGACCAGTGATGTTATTCTTCGACCTTAGAGTCGCGTGTTATATTTCTATGGGTTTCAGGCTGGTTGAGTTTCCTTTCTGTTGTGATCCTCGCCTTTAGGCGTTGTATATTATGTTGCTTACAGGTTGATTTGATATGGTTCTTCCTACTCTCTTCTACTTTTCTTGGTTTGGATTTCTGGGTTCGGCTTACTTAGCATACGTACGCCTTGAGACGTTCGTAGTCTAAGTGCCGGTCATGTTCCATACTTTTGGGACGTGACAGCCACCCCCGTAGCTGGGCCAATACCGTCTGCACGACATGCTCGACGTCGCCACTGGCGCCGGGTGAGTAAAGCTGGGGGCAGTTCCCCTTTTGGATTGACTCCGCCAGCTCTAACAATGGAAGTCGACGCTGCTGTTCCAACTGGGAACAGCTTTGAACCACTCAGGAGGGTCCGCAAGAACTTTCCGACTGCCGTGCTAAAAAGATCTCCTCCACCAATGGAGAACGCTACAAAGGTGAAACCAGAGCAGCCCCCTCAGTGGTTGTCCTCTAAAATTCATAAACTCTGGAAACAAGTCCAAAACTCGGTGATCAACCAAGACTACTCCCGCCGATCGAAGAAGATGAAAGTTCGGCGAGAGAAGGACCATCCTGTCGTACCACGGGAGATGTCATCTATTTGGGTGCCCGCTGCAATGGCTCTCTCAAATTCGACCACCCACAAAAAAAGGAGGCCGGAGAAAGTCCCCGTGCTCACGACAAATCTCAAGGGCACTGAATCTAAACACCCCAAGTCTGGGGGCATGGTGGTACACACTGTTTATATGGCATCCGGGAAAGAGGATAGCCGTATCTCTACGGGCCATCGACCACTCACCAGATCCTTAACGAAGGCCCAGGAGCAACAACAGAAGCTTCAGGAAATGTTAACACAGATAGCCGCACTCACTGGGCCAAAAGAAAGCCCGGAGACGTCGTCAGAGCAGCCTCATGAACAAGAAATTGATGCTGAGTTCCTCCGCGGAATCCTCGAGAAGAAGGAAAAAGAGGCCGCGGAACAAGCGGCCAACATAAAACGAATGGCGCTTTTATTTCAAGATATGGTTGGGATGATGATACAGCCGGATCCTCCAGCTGAAGACCCCCCGATTATTCTTGAAGACGACCGAGGAGAGACATCGAACCCTCTTCCGGCTTGTTCAGCAGCCAAGGAAGAGACCATTTCCAAAGCCGCCTTGGATGACTATATCGCACAATAGATATGAGCTCATCAGGCGAGCGAAGAAGCCGGCCAAATCGTCAAGACTGGGCGACCCTATCCGGGTTGGTACGATCAAATAAAGTACCCGCCGGGATACACGATCCCTAAGTTCCAGGTATACAAGGGGACAGGCAATCCCCATCAACATGTCTCTCAAATCAGGGCTCTCTGCGGCAACACTGGAGGGGATGATAAGCTACTGCTTCACCAGTTCGTCGGCAGATTGGCGGAGACAAAGTTTGAATGGTACTCAGAGCTTCCCAACGACTCCATCAAAACTTTTACGGAGATGGAATTGTTGTTCACCCAACGTTTCGCAAGCGCTAGCGAACGCACCCCAATCACAGCATTGATCAATTCCAGGGTGAAGCCAGGCGAAACATGGGTTCAGTACGCGATACGGTGGCAGAATCTATGGTCGAAGTGCGAGCAGCGCATAGAGGAAGCTCCTGCCGTAGGCATGTTTGTGGGAACCCTCGATCCTCAGGCGACCATACCCCAATTCATGATGTTTTTCAAGCCGACCACCTTCTAGGCCTTGATAGACAAGCTGGCCCAGATGGACCAGATGGGCCACAGGCCGTCCTCTTCAAAAACGGAGCTCCGAAATGAAAAGGGGAAAGGGAAAGCGACCTTTGTCGCTAACACTCAACAACAGCCGAGTAACATAAAACCGGTTGTTCGCCAAAGCAATGTGCGCCCACGCCAATCCCTCGAGGAGAAACTGGGATGTCCTTACTCGTTTTCCCAAGATAAAACAAGGAGACCGTTCGAACTGGCAATACGCAATGGGCTCATCACCTTTTCGGAGCCGAGACACTCATCGCAACCCGGTGACGCCAACCATTCTAACTATTGTCTCTACCACCGAGTATTGGGCCATCCAATCAAAGACTGCTATGTCTTCAAAAATTGGGTTGAAGACCAGTATCAACAGGGCAAGTTCGCGCTGTCCGAAAACTGGAAGGTAAATCCGCCACAACAGCACACCCCTAAAAGGGTGGAAACGCCGGGGGCATCATGCTCAGAGAAAGCTCCATGGGAGGTCGTTCTTTCGGCAAAAACGAAAAGAATGCTGAAGGATCTCCAAACATGTCCGGCGATCAGGTGGAAAAGCCCGCTAGAGCCGGAGATCATCGAGGGGATACTGAAACCACACCCAACATTGGGAGTTAAGAGCAATGGGAAAAACGCTCAGGCCCAGCCGTCAAAGTCTTCGAAGAAGAAGAAGAAGATCAAAAGGCCCGTGAAGCCTGATGACAAACGCACGGACCTGCAAAAACATATTGACGTGCTGGAGGAATATAACCAGAAGGCGCGGACCCCGGTCACACTCCAAGAGTTTCTCAACCACATCCTTGAAGATAGAGATGGCGATGAAGATGGGGGAGAAGACTCGTTAAACGAACCTGAAGATTTTGTGGCAAGCTGACACGTGATCTCTCACTCACCAGTAGATGGTGAAGAAGCTCCCGATACAGAGAAACTGGGGGCAGATCCCGAACCGGAACTCTTAGGACCGTCAGACGAGATGATTGACGTATTCCTGAACGAAGCTCTTCTAAAAAGCAAAGCCGACAGAGAGCGGGAAACGACCATATACGAAAGGGCCAGACGACAGCGTTAAGTTAAAGGAGCTCCGGTAACGGGAAGCCATAGAATACCCCAACCAGATCGAAGCATCCCTATCGCCAGCAAAAGCAAGATTAAAGCAAGGAAACGATTCGCTAGGGCCCTAACAATGGGAATGAAGTTGCCCTCTTTCAAAGGAAATTCTCCTGACGGTATACATCCTGATGAAGCAGATGCACATCCGAACTACTTCTTGTACCATCGAAGGACCACACACCCTACCGAAGAGTGCATAGCCTTTAAAAACTGGTGGCAAGGATATGTTGCCCACCGACAACACGTTCAACGAGTAAAGCGCAAGGCTCGTCAGGAACAGAGAAGCACGACAGTTGAGCCCAAAAGAACTGCCGGCAACTGTCACATAGTTGACACCAAGGGATCGCAAGTTATCATCTTTGGAAGCGACTCTGACGAAGAAATAGCCCTCAGCCCTCTCTTCAAGGAATCCACCTCCGACACAAAAGATACGAAGGCTTGCGAGGACATCTAGCTGCGTAATCGTACGTTCCCGAAAGAAATCCCGGACCTACGAACAACTGACTGAGACGTCTATAAACTACTACGAACCACAGCATCCTAAGGCTGACGCAAAAAAAAACAATCAAAAACAAAAAAATGGTACGTCCATAAGCGAGATGGGCATGGATGAAAACCCGAAAGGGCTCCGTGAGTAAAAACAGCAGGGCTACCGGCGAGTTTTGTGAAAACCCGAAAGAGCGCAATCTCGTTAAAAGATACTTGCAAGGTCCTCTCGACCTTGTAAGGAGAAAATACCTAGGTGAGATCCTTACGACTTATAAGGGAGCAACACACTTAGGAATCCCTACGATTCCTAAGGAGAAATTACACTTACGAGATCCTCACGATTCATAAGGAGAACCCTCTTATAAGACCCTCACGGCTCATAAGATTCAAAAGCCTTAAGCTACAGGGATCTGAACTTGTTCTTAAGCCATCACAATCCCCAGACTGCCCTACAAGCGGTTCAATATTGACCCTTGTATACAATCCACGGGCACAAATAAACGTTTCCCCAACAGAGTCCCACCACTGACGAGGGATATCTTCATATGGCGAATGACACTTGTAAGTCATCTCGACTTATAAGGAGAAAACACTCTTGTAAAATCCTTATGACTTATAAGAGAACACACACTTAGGAATCCTCACGACTCCTAAAGAGAAAATGCACCTACGAGATCCTCACGACTCGTAGGGAGAAATACCTTTATGAGACCCTTACGGCTCGTAAAGTCAAAAAGCCTTAGTCAACAGGATCCTAACCCTGTTTTCTAAGCCACCTTTGTTCGACATCGACAGAGCCAAATGATGATTCGCTCCTGGCAATGTCCCAATGATAGCGATGCTGATGCTTAAATCAGTATCAAATTCCAAGCCCTTTCACGGCAAATGATGATTCGCTCCTGGCAATATTCTAGTCGTAGCGATGCTGATACTGAAATTAGCACCAGATTCCAAGTTCCACACTCGCGATAAAAAAATCAGCGAGCTAAAAATGCATATGAAATAGCCGAAATGATGGGGCAACTTGCAACAAAATCAGCAAATAAAAATATATGCGTAAAAAATAGACGAAATGGTTGGGCAACTCGCAATAAAAAACAGCGAGTAAAAAAGAAAAATAGCCGAAATGATTGGGCACCGCGAAAAATAGCCGAAATGATTGGGCAATCGCGAACTTCGCGATATAAAAACTGAAATGATAGAGCATCGCGGAAAGAAATAAAAAAATATATAATGATGAAACTTTTGCCCTACAGGTGAGTCCATACTAACCCCTGTATACAATCCATGGGCATAAACAAAAAGGGGACCACATTTCCCCACCAGACCTTGTCAAAGGGAGAGTCAGATCTCGACGGCAACATTTGCATCCCAGAAGAACAACAACGACGTTCCTCCTCATTCCAGCAGGATTCGGACGCGACGTCAACAAAGCGGAGCCACGGCAAAGTCCTAGTTCCAAGTTTCTACGGTCCACAGACAACCTAGAGTCAACCAATGACCTCCCCGCCGGATTAACGCTCCGTCTCGGAAACAAGTCAACTAACCCTAAGGAAATCAGTGTCCTTGGCAATACCTCGATTCAGGGAAATCAACATCCTTGATGAGAGCATCTCGATTCGTGTCGACCCGCAGAGAAATCAGTGTCTTTGCAGGAATACCTCGATTCGTCTCAACCCCAGGGAAATCAGTGTCCTTGGCAAATATCTCGATTCAGGGAAATCAGCGTCCTTGACGAGAACATCTCGATTCGCGTCGACCCGCAGAGAAATCAGTGTCTTTGCAAGAATACCTCGATTCGTCTCAACTCCGAGGAAATCAGTGTCCTTGGCAAAATTCTCGATTCAGGGAAATCAGCATCCTTGGCGAGAGCATCTCGATTCGCGTCGATCCGTAAGGAAATCAGTGTCTTTACAGGAATACCTCGATTTGTCTCAACTCCGAGGAAATCAGTGTCTTTGGAAAATACCTTCAGGGAAATCAGCATCCTTGACGAGAGCATCTCGATTCGCGTCGACCTGCAGAGAAATCAGTGTCTTTGCAGAAATACCTCGATTCGTCTCAACCCCCATGGAAATCAGTGTCCTTGGCAAATACCTTGATTCAGGGAAATTGGCGTTGTTGACGGGAGCATCTCGATTCGCGTCGACCCGCAGAGAAATCAGTGTCTTTGCAAGAATACCTCGATTCGTCTCAACTCCGAAGAAATCAGTGTCCTTGGAAAATACCTTGATTCAGGGAAATCAGCGTCCTTGACGAGAGCATCTCGATTCACATCGACTCGTAGAGAAATCAGTGTCTTTCCAGGAATACCTCGATTCGTCTCAACCCCCAGGAAAATCAGTGTCCTTGGCCAAAACCTCGATTCAGGGAAATCAGCATCCTTGACGAGAGCATCTCGATTCGCGTCAACTCGCAGAGAAATCAGTGTCTTTGCTGGAATACCTCAATTCGTCTCAACTCCGAGGAAATCAGCGTCCTTGGCAAAAAAACTCGATTCAGGGAATCAGCGTCCTTGACGAGAGCATCTCGATTCGCGTCGACCCGGAAGGAAATCAGTTTCTTTGCAGGAATCTCTCGATTCGTCTCAACTCCGAGAAAATCAGTGTCCTTGGCAAAAACCTCGATTCAGGGAAATCAACGTACTTGACGAAAGCATCTCGATTCGCGTCGACCCGCAGAGAAATCAGTGTCTCTGCAGGAATATACGACGTCAACAAATAGAGCCATGGCAGAGTCCCTAGTTCCAAGTCTCGACGGCCACATCTACAGCCTGGAGACCTACAACAGCGTTCCTCTTCATTCCAGCAGGATTCGGACGCGACAATCAATCTTGGAGCCACGGAAGAGTCCCTAGTGTTTCCCCAGTTAGAGCAAAGCTCTGTTCAGAATTCAAAATTTGATTTAAGCTGCGCTTTTATCAAAGCGTTGCGCTACAACTAGCGCATCCCGTGCAAAGCGCATAGGCGCTAGCGCTAGATGCACTGCGCTCCAAGTAGCGCACCACGTGCAAAGCATGTGTGCGCTAGCGCTGTGCTCCAAGTAGCGCACCATGGGCAGAGCGCAAAAGCGCTAGCGCCGGAACTAAATGTTCCTCACCGTTGGATCAAATATCCAACGGATATGATTAAATCATCAATTAACAAGAATGAAATTCTGTTGAATCTTTTCAAACAGAAAAGATTGTGCCCTGAATTTGGAACACCGTTGGATCAATGATCCAATGGTGATTAAAAATCACTAAAATACAGAACAAATTCTGTAAGGGGGAAATATTTATCAATCTTGTTAAAACAAGAAGATTGTCTTCTGTAAACCAGAAGCCCTTGGATTAAAGATTCGACGGTGGGGAAATTCCCAAATCAATTAGAGAATAAATCTCTTTAACCGATTGAATAAATCAGCTTGCCCTATATAAAGGCCCCTAGACTTCAAGAACAAAAAGGAGGAACCCCCCCATAAACTTTGAGAAAATCTCAGAAAGAAGAAGAAACTCTCGGCAAAAGAAGACAATTCTTTTCAAGGTAAAAAAAAGAATAGAAGGAGGAAATCATCTCAATATAAAAAGAAGTATTTACTTCTTTCACAGATCATAGATCTATAAGACAAATTGTCTTTCACAAAAGAGATTATGAACATCTCATTATAAAAGGGGGAAAAATTATTCAATTCTCTTAAGATCACAGATCTATAAAGGCAAAGCCTTTCATCAAAAAAAGATTGAAATATCTCCTATAAACTAAGAACTTTGTTCTTAGAATCTTGAGAAAAAGTCTCTTATCAAAGAGAAGATAATCTTGAGAGCGCAAAGTTAACTTAAGAAGAGCCCTAGTGCTCTGTTCACACCATAATATTGTATTATTATATTCCCCATTCTTATTCGTTTTATAAATAAACAGGTGCTTTTGACGCATGTCTGCTACATATTACAGGTTACAGGTTCTTGGACAGAAAACAGTGAAAACGATGAAAAGACGATGCAAAAGTGGACTTTGACCAACAAACAGAAGACTCTTGATCAAGCCTACATCAAAGATAAAATTCACAAAGTACAAGGCAATGCAAGGTCCAAGAGTACAAAGCGAACGGTTAAAAGTCCACCGCAATTATTCACTGGAGATCTGGAAGAAATATAGAAGCTATTTTAATAAAAGAACCAAATAATAAGGAAGCCCAAAGATTCAAGGCCCAATACTTCCTTTTAAAGAGACAGAGACATAAAATTTTACCAAAACTTGAAGTCTACTTTGACTAGGTCTTCCTAAGGATATTTTGGTAAATGTAGACGTGCGAATCAATTGTAACCTAGGGTTTCCTATCCTCTATAAATAGGAACTCTAAATCATTGTAAAGGCTATGCCTTCCTTTATTAATAAAATTCAGATTTCTTTTGGAGAGCATCAATTTGTAAGTTCTTTATTTTCTGCCCTAGGTTAAATTTCTATTCTTGCCCTAGTTAAATTTAATTCCTTGCCCTAGTTAGATCTTTTATTCTGTGCCCTAGATAAATGTTCTTCAATTCCCTAATTAGCGAGTAGTCTCCTCGCTTGTTAGGGTTAGATTTAGGGATGGTTTGAGAGATGAAGATCTCTCACCCCTTTCTTGCCCATCATATATAATTAATAGGACTCTATGCATACATGCACATACCGCTCCCTACGGCACCCTATCCATCGAGGTAGCGGTGATACCGTAGTATAAAGGACCGGTTGTGATTGTTTTCCATGGAGGTTAGGGTAAGGATTGATAAAGGAAGGACAAGAACCTAGAGGAAGAAACATCTTTCCAAATGATTCTAATCCCCTTTATTAATAATTACCATAACTCCTAATAAGATCTTAATATGGGTATAGAAAGCGGTGAGATTTATAGACTTTCCAAACTTAACCTAGACCTAACCCTAGCAAGATTTAGATCTAAATTAATTCAGTTTTTAGATTAAATCAATCCGACGCCCATCGGAATTAACTCATAAGAGCGATTAGGAAATTCACAACATCCCTGTGGACCGACCCGTATTCACCGGCTAGCTACCAAGCGACGCCGTTCTTGATTGCGGTAATATATTTTTGATAGTAAAAATCTTTCTAAGAAGAGCCTTAGCGCTCCTAATTTAAAAGTGCCTTAGTGCTCTTCATCTAGTGCAAAGCGCTGCAGTGCCATAGCACTTCAAACACAGCGCACTGCGCTCATTGGCTAGCGCTCAGCGCGCCACGTGCTCCTCACGTGTGCACTGCATTATTAAAAGCGCTTTGCGCTCATTATACGGCACCAGCGCCAAGCGCCTCAACGCTTCAATTATAGCACATCAGCGCTCTACATCTAGCGCAAAGCGCTAAGCGCATCGGCGCTCTTCATTTAGCGCAAAGCGCTAAGCGCATTAGCGCCTCATATCTGGCGCAAAGCGCTAAGCGCATTAGCGCTTTAACCATAGCGCACTGCGCTTATCGACTGGCGCTAGTGCCAAGTGCGCCACATGCTTTTATGTGCGCTTGGACAGAACATAAACTGTTCTTTGAATAAGCCTGGAGCTATGACAAATGCACAGCATTCAACTAAAGACAAAATATTGTCAGAGACCAAACCAATGCTCAACATTTTTAAGGGATTGGGCTCAAACAAACATCTAATAACTCAAAAAATAAATGTTGAACATTGTAATTGAATGAACTTAGCCCAAATTGGCCATAAGTCCTCAATTCAGATTGATTGAGTTCATATGCTCATAAATCTTTTAACAGATCTTAGTCCCAATTGGACTACAGATCTACCAACCAAAATTGGTTTAAGGGTACATCTCTTCACTCCTCTGATATTTGTCGTTGTAATCCTTCAACGTCTTCAGAGAGGTGACGGGTCCTGACAACCAGACATTCTATGGACTGTGGGGTCCTTAAACTCACGGACTATGATGTCCTTAACCTTGGACTGTGGGGTCCTTAAACCCACGGACTATGATGTCCTTAACCTTGGACCACTATGTCCTTAAACTAGTAATGGACCACCATGTCCTTAAACTGGTAATCGACCGCAATGTCCCTAAACTAAACAATTAAGTCCAAATGCTCTCTTGTTTGATCTAAACGATCCCGTTAAGTTGATCTTAGTCTAAAATTAGACTAACGTATCCGTAAAAAACGTTTAAGTTGATCTTTGTTTCAAATAAGACTAACGTATCCTTAAAACCAACCCCCAAACCCAAATCTAAGAAAATACGGATTTGGACTAATCGACGTCCTACGGGCGAAAACATAAATTAGTCTCCGTATACAATCCACGGGCAACCTAAAACAAAACAAACACCCACGACACGAATTGGCCATCTGGAGAAGGAGAAAGTGGTTACCGCGACGCGGTAGCGTAATTAACTGCAAGGGGCTTGCGCCTGCAGGGAAGAGCGTCCCCACAATCAAAAAACCCCTCAACGAGGGGGAATCTGACGAAGTCTGCTACATCGGCCGCATCCGTTTAAACCTTCGATATATGGTGCCATAAATCAACTTGGTATCTTCGAAGAGGTGGACGGATAGCACCAACTAGCATCTGTCCCGAATTCAGGCAAGACGGACCTGCGCGGTCGCGTCCCCACGTTCGACGGGGAACAGATTCTGGCACGCCTGGTGGGACCTTTTCCTCTTTCCACTCCACACTTCGTGTGTCGTGTTTTTCCCGTGATCAGATAATCGCGGTGTGTATGTTTGTGGTTGCCCTTAGGGGAGTGGATACTGAAGTCGGCGCTTCGTCTCTATAAAGAATGACGTTTGTTCCCACCTTAGCAACACAGGCTCCGTCATATCTGGTGGAGTCAAGTACGGGCCACTTGCAATCTCAAATATCTGCAATCCGGCACTTAAGAAATCAACGGGCTTCTCTTTGGGTCGATGCTCCCACCTCCCACCCTCGGTACCTCAACACCGATGAAGGAAGCCCAGAGGAAGTCTGTCTTCCACAGGCGGGCTCCCCAAGCAGCAGCTTTGTTGACGGAATCAGTCCTCAAACAACTGGCACATGCCAAGGACCAAGGTTGACGCAGGGGGAAGAATATTCAAGCTCTCAAAGGAAACAGAGGGCAGGCTCGGCAAAATCCTGAAGCTAATCAAATCCCAGCCGTAACAAACGGTCGACATCGATATCAATGTCATACAAAATGAGCTGGGGGCAGTTCTCCGTATGGTTCTGTTTCAACCCCAGTGGTGAATGTTTTTCCAACCGGGAACAACTTCAAATTGTTGAGAAGGGTCAGACAAAATTCTCCTACCGCAATATTGAAGAAGTCTCCATAGCCCATGGAGATCCCACGAGAGCAGAGACCAGTATGCTCCCTGAGACGCCTTTCCTCATCTATATATAAGGTGTGGAAGCAGGTGAAGGGGACTCATCCCAAGACGGATCCTGATACAACAGTTCCTCCCATAACCAAAGCGGCTTTTCACAAAAATAAGGCCCAATAAAGCTCAAGTGCCCAAAGCAAACTCCAAAGGCCAAAAACTCAAAACACCCCAAGCTTGGGGGCATGGTAGTTCACACAGTCTATGTGGTGAATTCCAAAGATGAAGTTCGAGCTTTTACTAGTCATCGACCTCAAACTCGGTCCGTGACAAAAGTTCAACTGCAACGTGAAAAGCTACAGGAGATGCTCGCTCAGGCGGCAGCAAACACTAGTCCATCACCTACGGAAAACCGACTTGGGAACAGCAAGTGACCTACGGCCGATATTCATCAGTGATCTGTTGTCTGAAGAAAAGGTGGCTACGCTCAAAGACGTGCTCATGCAGCATAAAGACTGTTTTGCATGGAATTATTCTGAGATGCCAGGATTAGATCCAGAAATAGCCATCAACAAATTGGCGATTTCTCCGGACGTCAAACTAATCAAACAAGTGCCAAGAAGAATGCGGCTCGAGCTTGAGATGAGCATCAACGCCGAAGTCAAAAAGCTAATCGACTCCGGCTTCATCTAAGAGGTTCAGTATCCTGACTGGATTGCCAACATCATCCCAGTGATGAAGAAAAATGGGACAGTGCGCATCTGCGTGGACTTTCGGGACCTCAACAAGGCTTGCCCGAAGGATAATTTTCCAGTACCGGTCACCGAGCTGATGATAGATAATACGTCCACTCACGAAGTCTTCTCTTTCATGGACAGCTCATCAGGATACAATCATATAAAGATGCATCCTGAGGACCAGAAACATACCGATTTCCGGACTCCTTTGGGCATATTCTGCTATAAGGTGATGCCTTTCGGTCTAAAGAACGCCGGTGCCACCTATCAGAGGGCCATGATGAAGATCTTCAATGACCTCATACATGAAATCGTCGAGTGTTACATCGACGACCTCATGGTTAAAAGCAAATTATATGAGGAACATCTAGAGCATCTGAAGATCGTGTTTCAGCGCCTTCGGAAATACAACTTGAAGATGAACCATCTTAAATGCGCGTTCGGAGTTTCCTCAGGCAAGTTCCTAGGATTCGTCATCCGACACCGAGGCATCAAGATAGACCCATCGAAGATCAAGGCGATCATGGAAATGCCTCCGCCAAGGACTCTCAAACAACTGCGGTCTCCTCAAAGGAAGCTCGCATATATCCGACGATTCATAGCCAATCTCTCCGGCAAGTGCCGCCTCTACAGTCACCTGATGAAGAAAGGAACCCCTTTCATCTAGGATTGCAAATGCCAAAGCGCACTGGACAAAATCAAGCAATACCTGCAGAATCCTCCGGTGCTAACCGCTCCGGTTAAGGGAAAGCCTCTCATTCTGTACATAATAGCCCTCGAGGGTTCTTTAGGCGCACTGTGGGCACAAGAAAATGACCAAGGAAAAGAGAGAGCCCTCTGCTACTTGAGTCGAGATCTACTGGGGGCATAAAGCAATTACTCCCCCATTGAAAAACACTGCCTAGCGTTGATCTTCGCGATAATGAAGCTCAGACACTATGCGTTGGCACATGAGGTCCATATCATATCAAAGGTGGATCCTCTCAAATATTTGATGTCAAAGGCTATATTAACGGGACGGCTCGCTAAATGGGCCCTACTCTTGATGGAATTCTCGATGACATACATACCCCTCAAAGCAGTGAAAGGTCAGGCCATCGCCGACTTCCTCGGTGAGCATCCGATACCTGCCGACTCTCCCTTGAACTGCGAATTGCCAGACGAACATGCGTTTGACACAATCGATAGGGAGAGAAGAGAGAATGATACCCAGTGGGAACTCTACTTCGATGGAGCATCTTCTATGAAAAAGCGCAAACAAAACACCCCCATAATCAAATCTGGGGTAGGACTCATCTTCATAACTCCACAAAGGGGGATAATGCGCTTCGCCTTTTCCTTAACAGAGCCGAGGACAAACAATGAAGCCGAGTATGAAGCTTTGATAGCGCGTCTTGAGATCGCTGTCGACATGGGAATTGAAAACCTCCTCATATACGGAGACTCCCAATCGGTCGTTAGCCAAGTAAACGGTGACTATCAGACGTGCAAACTGGATTGGTAAAGTACGGCAAAAGAGTACAACAATTGCTGACTCAAATCCCTGCCTATGCCCTGGAAAGCATACCGCGCGTGGAAAATAGTAAGGCGGATGCATTAGCCAAGCTCGCTAAAGAACTGGCCGAAGAGAATCTCGATGACATGAGGATCGTTGTGCAAAGCCGTCGGGTTCTTGCACCGGCAGAAATATCTCCAGAGTCGTCTGAAGAAAAAGGAACGACAGAGCAAGAAAACCTACAAGTAAAATACCAGGAAAAGGCTATGGATTGGAGAGAAGTCTTTATAGACTACTTCAAATCCCGTCGAACACTTGAAGACGCGTCCTCAAGACATCAGCTCATGAAATGAGCTCCATCCTTCGCCTTTGTCAATAATACTCTGTATAAGAGATCGTTCGACTCTCTATGGCTAAGATGCCTGGGACCTGAAGAGGCAAAGAGAGTCGTCTAAGAAACTCACGACGGACTCTGCGGTTCTCACCAAGTCAGGCCGAAAATGAAGATGAAGATCAAAAGGATGGGCTACTATTGGCCCACGATGATCCAAGACTGCCTAGAATACGCGAAGCAGTGCCACTCGTGCCAAATTCACGGGGATTTTATCCACCAACATCCAAATCTGCTATATCCAACGGTGGCTACCTGGCCGTTCGAAATGTGGGAAACTGACATAATCGGCCCTATCGAACCAGCATCGTCCAGAGGACATCGATTCATACTGGCAACAACCGATTACTTCTCTAAGTGGGCAGAAGCAGTACCACTAAGGGAAGTGAAGACGGGGAATATCCTCCATTTCTTCAAGACGCGTGTCATTTATCGGTTCGGCACTCTGCGACGGATTATCTCCGATAATGGGCCAGCCTATAGAAGCCTCAAGATCAGCCGCTTCGCACAACAGCATAACATAGACTGGAGATACTCTTCGGTCTATAATCCCCGAGCTAACGGTCTAACTGAGGCTTTCAATAAGACCTTGACGAAGATCGTGAAAAATACGGTGTCCAAAAATAAGAAGGACTGGCATGAGAGACTGCATGAAGCTCTCTGGGCGTATCGAACTACGTTCAAAACAGCCACGAATACAACGCCATATGCATTGGTCTTCGGCACAGAAGCGGTACTTCCCCTCGAGATAGAGTTACCCTCTCTACGAGTGGCCGTTCACTACGAGCTAACAGACGAAGAAAATGGTCACCTTCGGCTTGAGGAGCTCGACGCCCTTGATGAAACCCGTCTCATAGCGCAACAAAATCTGGAGGCTTATATGAGAGACTGACTAGGCCGAGGGCATTCCGCCAAGGCGAACTCGTGCTAGTGCTCAAAAGACCTATGATCCCCAATCGTGCCAAGCGGGGGAAATTCAAGCCGAACTATGAAGGCCCGTATATCATAGACAAAGTTTACCAGATTGGAGCTTATCTACTCATGGACATGCATGGTGAAAGACCGTTCAGGACAATAAACGGTCGATTCCTGAAAAAATACTGCGCCTGACGAGTCACGGCCTAGGTCAACGATAGATGACGACGCTTATGTCCCCTCGCTATCTTCCTAAGCCCAAACTCTATAAGTAGTAACTGGCGACGGACCGAAACGTCCTTAAACTAACGATGGACCGCTATGTCCTAAAACTAGCTGCGGACCGAAACGTTCTTAAACTAACGACGGACCGAAATGTCCTAAAACTAACGACGGACCGAAATTTCCTAAACCTAACAACAGACCGAAATGTCCTAAAACTAACAACGGACCGAAACTTCCTTAAACTAACGATGGACCCCTATGTCCTAAAACTGGCTGTTGACCGAGACGTCGATAAACTACTACGGACCGCAGCATCTCAAGGCTGACACAAAAAAAAATAATAAAAAGGAAAAAAAAAAGAAAACGGTATGTCCATAAGCAAAATGGGCACGGATGAAAACCCGAAAGGGCTCCATGAGTAAAAACAGCAAGGCTATCGACGAGTTTTGTGAAAACCCAAAAGGGCGCAATCTCGTTAAAAGACACTTGCAAGGTCCTCTCGACCCTGTAAGAAGAAACCACCTGCGTGAGATCCTTACGAGTTATAAGGGAGCAACACACTTAGGGATCCCCACGATTCCTACGGAGAAATTACACTTGCGAGATCCTCACGACTCGTAAGAAGAACCCTCCTTTGAGACCCTCACGGCTCATAGAATTCAAAAGCCTTAAGCTACAGGGATCTGAACATGTTCTTAAGACATCACAACCTCCAACTTTTGCCCTACAAGTGTCTCGATGTCGACCCTTGTATACAATCCATGGGCGCGAATAAACATTTCCCTAACAAAGTCCCACCAGGGACTGGGGATATGCTCATGTGGCAAAAGACACTTGTAAGTCCTCTCGACTTATGAGGAGAAAATACTCTTATGAGATCCTTACGACTTATAAGAGACCATACACTTAGGAATCCTAACGATTCTTAAGGGAAAAATGCACCTACGAGATCCTCACGACTCGTAGGCAGAAATACCTTTATGAGACCCTTACGGCTCATGAAGTCAAAAGTTTTAGTTGACAGGATCCTAACCCTGTCTGCTAAGCCACCTTTGTCCGACATCGACAAGGGCAAATGATGATTTGCTCCTGGAAATATCCCAGTTGTAGCGATGCTGATGCCTAAATCGGTATCAAATCCCAAACTCACGGCGAAAAGTCAGCGAACCACAAATGCATACGAAATAGCCGAAATGATGGGGCAACTTGCAACAAAATCAGCAAGTAAAAATGTATGCATACAAAATAGCCGAAATGGTTGGGCAACTCGCAATAAAAAGCAGCGAGTAAATAAAACAAATAGCCGAAATGATTGGGCACCGCGAAAAATAGCCGAAATGATTGGGCAATCGCGAACTTCGCGATATAAAAGCTGAAATGATAGAGCATCGCGGAAATAAAAAAAATGAAAGAGTAAAACTTTTGCCCTGCAGGTGAGGTCGCATTGACCCCGGTATACAATCCATGGGCACAAACAAGAAGGGAAGCATATCGTCCCACCAGGCTTCGTCGAAGCGAAGCCAAATCTCAACTGTTCATAGACAACCTAGAGACCATCTCGACATTCGTCGCAATATTGCAGACACAATGTCAACAAACGAAGCGAAGGAAGATCCCTAGCTTCAGAGTCTCGACGTCAACATCGACAACTTAGAGATCAACACCGGCATTCTTCCTCCCTCCAATCGGATGCAGACGCAACATCAACAAACGGAGCCACGGCAAAGACCCCTAGTTTTAAATCTCGACAGTTCACAGACAACCTAGAGACTACCTCGGAGCCATGGCAGAGTCCCTAGTTCCAACTCTCGACGGCAATACCTACAGCCTAAAGATCACAACAACGTTCTTCCTCATTCCAGCAGGATTCGAATGCGACAATCAATCTCGGAGCCATGGCAGAGTCCTTAGTTCCAAGTCTCGACGACCACATCTACAGCCTGGAGACCCACAACGGCGTCCCTTCTCGTTCCAACCAGAAGCAGATACGACGTCAACATCCCTCTAGCTTTGGACTTGTTTATTGTAGCCAAGATACCACCATAGCCAAGTCCCCTTCAATCCATACCCCTTGAACATGATGGAGCCATGGCAGAGTTCCTAGTTCCAAGTCTCGACGGCCACATCTACAGCCTGCAGACCAACAACAGCGTTTCTTCTCACTACAACGGAATGCAGAAGTGACATCAACAAGCGACCCCAAGGTCAAAACAACGGAGACACGGCAAAGTCCCTAGTTCTAAGTCTCGACGGCAACATCTACAGCCTAGAGATCACAACAGCATTCCTCTTCATTCCAGCAGGATTCGAATGCGACAATCAATCTCGGAGCCATGGTAGAGTCCCTAGTTCCAAGTCTCGACGACCACGTCTACAGCCCGGAGACCAACAACAGCGTTTCTTCTCACTACAATGGAATGCAGACGCGACGTCAACAAGCGACCTCAGAGTCGCAATGAAGCGGAGCCATGGCAAAGTCCCTAGTTCCAAATATCAATGGCCACATCTACGGCCTGAAGACCAACAACGGTGTGCCTCCTCATTCCAGCAGGACACGGACGCGACATCGCCAATTGGAGTCACGGGAAAGTCCTCAGTTCTAAGACTCTATGGTCCACAGACAACCTAGAGTCAACTAATGACCTCTCCGCCGGATCAACGCTTCGTCTCGGAAACAAGTCAACCAACCCCAGGAAAATCAGTGTCCTTGACAAAGCCTCGATTCAGGGAAATCAGCATCCTTGACGAGAGCATCTCGATTCGCATCTCCCCGCAGAGAAATCAGCGTCTTTGCAGGAATACCTTGATTCGTTTCAACTCCGAGGAGATCAGTGTCCTTGGCGAAAACCTCGATTTAGGGAAATCAGCGTCCTTGACGAGAGCACCTCGATTAGTGTCGACCCGCAGAGAAATCAGTGTCTTTGCACGAATACCTCGATTCGTTTCGACTCCAGGGAAATCAGTGTCCATGGCAAAAACCTTGATTCAGGGAAATCAACGTCCTTGACGAGAGCATCTCGATTCACGTCGACCCGCAAGGAAATCAGTGTCTTTGCAGGAATACCTCGATTCGTTTCAACTCCAAAGAAATCAGTGTCCTTGGCAAAAACCTCGATTCAGGGAAATCAGCGTCCTTGATGAGAGCATCTCGATTCGCGTCGACCCGCAAGAAAATCGGTGTCTTTGCAGGAATACCTCGATTCGTTTCAACTCCGAGGAAATCAGTGTCCTTGGCAAAAACCTTGATTCAGGGAAATCAGCGTCCTTTACGAGAGCATCTCGATTCGCGTCGACCCGCAAGGAAATCAGTGTCTTTGCAGGAATACCTCGATTCGTTTCAACTCCGAGGAAATCAGTGTCCTTGGCAAAAATCTCGATTCAGGGAAATCAGCGTCCTTGATGAGAGCATCTCGATTCGCGTCGACCCGCAAGGAAATCAGTGTCTTTGCAGGAATACCTCGATTCGTTTCAACTCCGAGGAAATCAGTGTCTTTGGAAAAAATCTCGATTCAGGGAAATCAGCGTCCTTGACGAGAGCATCTCGATTCGTGTCACCCCGCAAGGAAATCGGTGTCTTTGCATGAATACATCGATTCGTCTCTACTCCGAGGAAATAAGCGTCCTTGGCAAAAACCTTGATTCAGGGAAATCAGCGTCCTTGACGAGAGCATCTCAATTTGGATCGCCCCGCAGAGAAATCAGCGTCTTTGCAGGAATACCTCAATTCGTTTCGACTCTAGGGAAATCGGTGTCCTTGGAAAAACCTCGATTCAAGGAAATCAGCGTCCTTGGCGAGAGCATCTCAATTCCTGTCGACCCGCAAGGAAATCAGTGTCTTTGTAGGAATACCTCGATCCGTCTCAACTCTGAGGAAAGCAGTGTCCTTGGAAAATACCTCGATTCAGGGAAATCAGCATCCTTGACGAGAACATCTCGATTCGCGCCGACCCGCAGAGAAATCAGTGTCTCTGTAGGAATATATGACGTCAGCAAAACGGAGCCGTGGCAAAGTTCCTAGTTCCATGACTCGGCAGTGCACAGACAAACCAAATTCAACCCTCGACCTCCCTGTTGAAGCAATTCTTTGACTCGGGAATAGGTCAACTCATCAATCACTTACGAGTCCTCTCGACTTGTAAGGAAGAAAATTCTCTTGTGAGATCCTTACGACTCTCAAGAGAAAACGCACTTAGGAGTCCTCACGACTCCTAAGGAGAAAATACACCTGTGAGATCCTCACGACTCGTAGGGAGAAAAACCTTTGTGAGACCCTCACAGCTCATAAAGTAGGAAAGTCTTAGGCAACAGATCCTAACCCTGTTTTCTAAGGCATCGCTACCTTATAAAGAGTTCAAGATGAACTGTTGTCTACCATCTATGGGCTACACTTACCAAAGCTACATGCCACTGAAATGGAGAAGTTACTCATGAGCATATATACTACTTCACGCCAGAGTAAAACATAAAGAAACAGAAGGGTGCAGCTCATGGACCTCAGGGTTTGGAACTATATCCATTAAGAGTTGAGATTTGAGTCAATGATAGATGACGACGCTTGTGTCCGCTCGCTATCTTCTCAAACCAAGATTGTAAAGATTATATACCTACCCGAAACTGGTTATACGCTATGAAATACTCTGCACTACTTCACCCACGTATATACTTACGTGGGCAAAGTAGTGGGGGCATTTGTTTCCCCAATTAGAGCAAAACTCTATTCAAAATTTAAAATTTGAATTAAAACTGCACTTTTATCAAAGCGCTGCGCTACAACTAGCGCACCCCATGCAAAGCGCATAGGCGCTAGCGCTAGATGCACTGCGCTCTAAGTAGCGCACTACGTGCAAAGCACGTGTGCGCTAGCGCTAAGAGCGTTGCGCTCCAAGTAGCGCACCATGGGCAGAGCGCATAAGCGCTAGCGCTAGAACTAAATGTTCCTCACCGTTGGATCAAATATCCAACGGATATGATTAAATCATCAATTAACAAGAATGAAATTTTGTTGAATCTTTCCAAACAGAAAAGATTGTGCCTTGAATTTGGAATACCGTTGGATCAATGATCCAATGGTGATTAAAAATCACTAAAATACTCAGGTCGTCCATGCTGTAAGGGGGAAAGATTTCTCAATCTTGTTAAAACAAGAAGATTATCTTCTGTAAACCAGAAGCCCTTGGATTAAAGATTCGACGGTGGGGAAATTCCCGAATCAATTAGAGAATAAATCACTTTAACCGATTGAACAAATCAGCTTGCCCTATATAAAGGCCCCTAGACTTCAAAAAAAAAAAGGAGGAACCCCCCCCCCAATAAACTTTGAGAAAATCTCACCAAAAAGAAGAAACTCTCGGCAAAAGAAGACAATTCTTTTCAAGGTAAAAAAAGAATAGAAGGATGAAATCATCTCAATATAAAAAGAAGTATTTACTTCTTTCACAGATCATAGATCTATAAGAAAAATTGTCTTTCACAAAAGAGATTATGAACATCTCATTATAAAGAGGGGAGAATTATTCAATTCTCTTAGGATCATAGATCCATAAAGGCAAAGCCTTTCATCAAAAAGATATTGAAATATCTCCTATAAACTAAGAACTTTGTTCTTAGAATCTTGAGACAAAGTCTCTTATCAAAGAGAAGATAATGTTCAGAGCGCAAAGTTAACTTAAGAAGAGCCCTAGTGCTCCTAATCTAAGAAGAGTCTTAGCGCTCCTAATTTAAAAGTGCTTTAGTGCTCTTTATCTAGCGCAAAGCGCTGCAGTGCCATAGCACTTCAAACATAGCGCACTGCGCTCATTAGCTAGCGCTAAGCGCGCCACGTGCTCCTCACGTGTGCGCTGCATTATTAAAAGCGCTTTGCGCTCATTATATGGCACCAGCGCCAAGCGCCTCAACACTTCAATTATAGCGCATCAGCGCTCTACATCTAGCGCTAAGCGCATCGGCGCTCTTCATTTAGCGCTAAGCGCATTAGCGATTCATATCTGGCGCTAAGCGCATTAGCGCTTTAACCATAGCGCACTGCTCTTATCGACTAGCGCTAGTGCCAAGTGTGCCACATGCTCTTATGTGCGCTTGGACAGAACATAATATGTTCTTTGAATAAGCCTGGAGCTATGACAAATGCACAACATTCAACTAAAGACAAAACATTGTCAGAGACCAAACCAATGCTTAGCATTTTTAAGGGATTGGGCTCAAACAAACATCTAATAACTCAAAAAACAAATGTTGAACATTGTAATTGAATGGACTTAGCCCAAATTGGGTATAAGTCCTCAATTCAGATTGATTGAGTTCATATGCTCATAAATCTTTTAACAAATCTTAGTCCCAATTGGACTACAGATCTACCAACCATAATTGGTTTAAGGGTACATCTCTTCACTTCTCTGATATTTGTCGTTGTAATCCTTTAACGTCTTCAGAGAGGTGACGGGTCCCGACAACCAGACATTCTATGGACTGTGGGGTCCTTAAACTCACGGACTATGATGTCCTTAACCTTGGACTGTAGGATCCTTAAACCCACGGACTATGATGTCCTTAACCTTGGACCACTATGTCCTTAAACTGGTAATGGAACACCATGTCCTTAAACTGGTAATCGACCGCAATGTCCCTAAACTAAAAAATTGAGTCCAAATGCTCTCTTGTTGGATCTAAACAATCCCGTTAAGTTGATCTTAGTCTAAAATTAGACTAACGTATCCTTAAAAAACGTTTAAGTTGATCTTTGTCTCAAATAAAACTAACGTATCCTTAAAACCAACCCCCAAACCCAAATCTAAGAAAATACGGATTTGGACTAATCGACGTCCTACGGGCGAAAACATAAATTAGTCTCCGTATACAATCCACGGGCAACCAAAAACAAAACAGACACCCACGACATGAAGTGGCCATCTGGAGAAGGAGAAAGTGGTTACCGCGATGCGGTAGCGTAATTAACTGCAAGGGGCTTGCGCCTGCAGGGAAGAGCGTCCCCACAATCAAAAACCCCTCAACGAGGGGGAATCTGACGAAATCTGCTACATCGGCCGCATCCGTTTAAACCTTTGATATATGGTGCCATAAATCAACTTGGCATCTTCGGAGAGGTGGACGGATAGCACCAACTAGCATCTGCCCTGAATTCAGGCAAGACGGACCAGCGCGGTCGCGTCTCCACGTTCGGCGGGGAACACCTAGTTCCAAGTCTCGACGGCCGCATCTACAGCCTGGAGACCCACAACAGCGTTCCTCCTCATTCCAGCAGGATTCGGACGCGACAATCAAGCGGAGCCATGGCAAAGTTCCCTAGTTCCAAATCTCAACGGTTCACAGACAACCTAGAGACCAGCTCGACATTCGTCTCGTTACAGCAGACGCAACGTCAGCAAAGCAGAGCCATAGCAAAGCCCCTAGTTCCTTATCTCGATGGTTCACAGAAAGTCTAGAGACTATCTCGGAGCCGCGGTAAAGTTCCCAGTTCCATGACTCGGCGGTGCAAAGACAACCGAGAGTCAACTCCTGACCCCGTATACCACGGCTAAAGTCAATCCTGACCCCATAGAAAATGGCCAAAGTCAATCCTGACCCCGTATGGCTAAAGTCAATCCTGACCCCATATGGCCAAAGTCATATGGCTAAAGTCAATCCTGACCCCCTATGGCTAAAGTCGATCCTGACCCCGTATGGCTAAAGTCGATCCTGACCCCCGTATGGCTAAAGTCAATCTTGACCCCGTATGGCTAAAGTCAATCTTGACCCCATATGGCCGAAGTCAACCCTCGACCTCCCCGTCAAAGCAATGCTTTGATTCGGGAGCAGGTCAATTTATCAATCACTTACGAGTCCACTCGACTTGTAAGGAAGAAAATTCTCTTGTGAGATCCTTACGACTCTCAAGAGAAAACACACTTAGGAGTCCTCACGACTCCTAAGGAGAAAATACACCTACGAGTTCCTCATGACTCGTAGGGAGAAAAATCTTTATGAGACCCTCATGGCTCATAAAATTGAAAAGTCTTGGGCGGCAGATCTGAACCTATTTCCTAAGCCATCGCTACCCTGCAAAGAGTTCAAGATGAACTGTTATCTACCATCTATGGGCCACACATGCCAAAGCTACATGCCACTGAAATGGAGAAGTCACTCATGAGCATATAAACTACTTCACGCCAGAGTAAGACATAAAGAAATAGAAGGATGCGGCTCATGGAGCTGAGGGTTTGGAACTATATCTCTTAAGAGCCAAGCTTTGAGTCAATGATAAGACGCTTGTGTCCGCTCGTTATCTTCTCAGATCAAGATTCTGAAAGTTATATACCAACCCGAAACTGGTCATACACTATGAATTACTCTGCACTACTTCACCCACGTATATACTTACGTGGGCAAAGTAGTGGGGGGCATTTGTTCCCGCCAAAATCTTCGGCCAAGAGCTATTAGTTCATGTTTATGCCGGCTTAAGTTTCGTTTATAGATATGTGTGAAACCAGGCTCATTCATGTACGCACATGCACACATCAGAGGAAGAACGGGTGTTCAACGACAAAGACAAAGCATTTAATTGAACATTCTATTCTACAGGAAATAGATCGCCAAACATGGGATCGAAAGTACAGGGATTCACAAAAATATGGATAAAATTATCTAACTCCCTCTCTGCCTTCTCCACCATGACAAAGCGGTGATGTTCACGAGGAGTAGCTACCCATCGGTCAGCACGCACCCATCAACAAAGGCAGACATGACGACCCGCTGAGGCCGTATCTGGCTTAGCAGCCGGACAGAGTGATCCCTCAGAGCTGTGGTGATCAAAAGTGCCTCGTGGAAGCACTCAAGCTTGTCTTCCACGGCGTCGAGCATTGCCGGAGTCATCTCCGTCGAATGAGGGGGAATATCGTCGATCACAGATAAGAAAACCATTCGGAGCCAAATGGAGCCAATGGGGAGAGGAGATCATATACGAGTCAAGAGCTCGTGCAACACCGTGTCGCATTAGTCATCCGTAAGAGTAGGGTTCACCAAGTGCGCAGCAAAACGAGGAACAATTTCCACAATAGGCACCTCCCATGGCTGACGGCGAGCATGTGGGCGATTACAAGCTATAGCTCTTCTCTGTTAAAATGATTCTCTGAAAATGAGAGAGAAAAGAAGCATTGCTTCAGATTATGAAGGGAGACATTTATGTCTAGGCACAGAAAATACTGTGCATGATGGAACTATTTCCAAGCTCTGGGAAATAGAAGCTTGACTCAGGAAAGGTGGAGAAGGAAGGTGAAAAGACACCTTCAGTAATGAGGTAGCGCACCACGTGCAAAGCACGTAGCACTAAGAGCGCACGGGCAAAGCACGTGAGCGCTAGCGCTAAGAGCGCTGCACTCTAATCAGCGCACCACAGGCAAAGCACGTGAGCGCTAGCGCTAAGAGCGCTGCACTCTGAGTAGCGCTGCACTCTAAGCAGCGCACCACGTGCAAAGCACGTGAGCGCTAGCAATAGAACAAAATATTCTCGGCCCTTGGATCAAAGATCCAACGAACATGATTAAAAAATCATCAATTAACCAGAATAAAATTTTCTTAAGAAAACATTCCTCAGAATCTTTCTAAACAGGAAATGTTATGCTCAGAAAATCAGAGCACCGTTGGATCAATGATCCAATGGTGATTAAAAATCACCAAGATAAAGAATAAATTTTGTATAGGAAAAGATTTCCCAATCTTGTTAAAAACAAGAAGATTGGCTTTTGTGAAACAGAAGCCCTAGGATCAAAGATCTAACGGTGGGAAACATCCCCAAATCAATTAGAGAAAAGATCTCTTCTACTGATTCAATAAATCAGCCTTCACTATATAAAGGCCCCAAGACTTCAAGTCTGATACAGAGGAACCCCCCCCCCCCCCCCAAAAAAAAACTTTGAGAAAGTTCAGAAAGAAGAGTAAACTCTTAGCAGAAGAAGAACTTCTTCAAGGTAAAATAAAGAGATCAAAGCATCTCATCATAAAAAGAACTTAGTTCTTATACTAGATCATAGATCTTTAAGACAAATTGTCTTTCACAAAAGAGATCATAACATCTCATTATAAAAAGGGGGAGAATAATTCAATTCTCTTAGGATCACAGATCCATAAAGACAAAGCCTTTCACCAAAAACATAATCCTATAAAATAAGAACTCTGTTCTTAGATCCATGAGACAAAGTCTCGTATAAGAGAAAATTTAATTCTCAGAGCGCAAAGCTGCCTAAAAAAAGCCTTAGCGCTCCAATTAAAAGGAGCGCATCAGCGCTCCAAATCTAGCGCACAGCGCTACAGAGCCTTAGCGCTCCAAACTTAATAGAAGCGCTCTGCGCTCATTGACTGGCGCTCAACGCCAAGCGCGCCACGTGCTCCTCACGTGTGCGCTACTTAAACAGAAGCGCTCTACGCTCATTGATTGTCGCTCAATGCCAAGCGCGCCACGTGCTCCTCACGTGTGCGCTACTTAAATAGAAGCGCTATGCGCTCATTGACTGGCGCACAGCGCCAAGCGCGCCACATGCTCCTCACGTGTGCGCTACTTAACAGAAGCGCTCTGTGCTCACTGACTGGCGCTCAGCGCCAAGCGCACCCCGTGCTCCTCACGTGTGCGCTACTTAAACAGAAGCGCTCTGCGCTCATTGACTGGCGCACGGCGTTAAGCGCGCCACGTGCTCCTCACGTGTGCGCTAAGAGAACATAAACTGTTTTTTAAATAAAGGCCCCAAAGCTATAATGAGTGCTCAGCACTCACTAAAAGACAAAAACAATTGTCAGAAACAAAACCAATGCTCAGCATTTTAACTGAATTGGCCGAGCCCAAGTTGGCCACAAATCCCTAGTTCAGATCAATTGAGCTCATATGCTCGCAAATTTTTGGTCTTAGTCCCAAATTGGACTACAGATCTCCCAACCAATATTGGCTCAAGGGTACATCTCTTCACTCCTCTGATATTTATCGTTGTAATCCTTCAACGTCTTCAGAGAGGTGACGGGTCCCGACAACCAGACATTTCACGGACTGTGGGGTCCTTAAACTCATGGACTATGATGTCCTTAAACTTTACAGACTATGATTTCTCTAAACTACCATAGACTGTGAGGTCCTTAAACTCATGGACTATGATGTCCTTAAACTTTACAGACTGTGGGGTCCTTAAACTCATGGACTATGATGTCCTTAAACTTTACAGACTATGACGTCTTTAAATAATGGACTATGACGTCCTTAAACTCCATGGACTATGATGTCCTTAAACCAATGGACCGCAATATCCCTAAACTAAACAATAGAGCCCAGATGCTCTTTTGTTGGATCTAAATGATCCTGTTAAGTTGATCTTAGTCTAAAATTAGACTAAAGTATCCTTAACAAAAGTTTAAGTTGATCTTAGTCTCAAATGAGATTAATGATCCTTAAACCAAACCCAAACCCAAATCTAATAGTATACGGATTTGGACTAATCCACGCCCTATGGGCGACAACATAAATTAGTCTCCGTATACAATCCACGGGCAACCAAAAAAAAAACACGCACGACACGAAGTGACCATCTGGAGAAGGATAAAGTGGTTACCGCGATGCGGTAGCGTAATTAACTGCAGGGGCTTGCACCTGCACGGAAGAGTGTCCTCACAATCAAAATCCCCTCAACGAGGGGAAATCTGACGAAGTTTGCTACATCGTCTGCATCCTTCTAAACCTTCGATACATGGTGTCATAAATCAACTTGGCATTATCGGAGAGGTGGACGGATAAAACCAAATAGCATCTGCTCCCAAATTCTGGCAAGACCTTTGTCTTTCCGTCTTTCGGTGGAGAACATGAACCTTTTGACTCGCTTCCCTTATTAGCTTGTCGATATGTTCTTCAAATGACGGACTCGACACTTTTATGGCAGGACCTCATTCTGGTTCAACCTCAGCGTCTTTTAAAAGAGTATCCTCTTCTTCATCAAGGTCCTTTATGACATGACAGTCATGGAATTGCACCCGTTTCTTGGACTGGACATATCCAAGCCCGATCGTTTCCATTTTTCCGTTGGGCAATTTTCGCTGCGTTCCGGGGACATTCCAAATCCTGTTATAGAACTGAGCTTGTCGAGGAGTTTGTTTGAATGGTACGCCTTGGCATATTAATAACCTTATCAATCCCTCAGTGTAATACCTGGGCAGACAAATGGGTTGGAGTTTGTCGAGCGCAGGATCGGCACCATGCCAGACTTCTCTTTTGACTTTAGTCTCCGTGGATCGATAGAATAGGATCTCCTTTTCACCTCTTCACCTGGGAGGGACATAGAATATCTGCAACTCTTGCACACTATATGTCTCCAGCGCATCAAGCTCTCTGTAGTGCCGCCACGGAACCATGGCGATTTGCAAACTCTGGTCTACTCCAATGAAGGTTTGCCTCGACGGGCGGACGGAGAATACGGCGTTGATTTCATCTTCGGAGTCGCTGCCCAAGATCAAAATCGGAGTGGATGGTCCGGGTTTATCATTCCGCTTCTGAGGCTGTCCCGAGTAGACTATTTCTTCATCCTTCTCAGTATCGCTTCCAAAGGTAAGAATGGGAGTGACGGGCTTCTGTTTAAGCTCCGGCTTATGACACTTCTCCATGTCTTCGAAGTCTGGCAGGAAGTACTTGGTGTCTTCATATTTTCAGACTTCGTTCACAGAGAATGGGTTTAGCTCTCCCATAACGGTGTACTCGAGGCCGTCTTTGAAATACTTCATACACTGGTGTTTTGTAGAAGGGATGACGTTATATTCGTGTAACCGAGGCCGACCAAGTAGAGCGTTGTAGCAAGTCCTAGCGTCGATGACATGAAATTTGATGTCTGTGATGAGCAACCCGAAGCGTAATGTCAGTATTATGGACCCGAGTGTCCGTGATGACTGGGAGTCAAAACCGGAGATGGTGATTTTATCTCGAGCTAGGTGTTGCACGCTCATGCAAATTTCCTTTAGCACCCTCACGTTCAGGAGATTGACAGAGGACCCATTGTCAACTAAGATATTCCCTATCTTGATGTCATGGCAATACCCGGTGACATACAGGGGACGGTTATGCTCGCACGTTTCGAGGAGCAGATCTTCATCACCGAAAGTGATGTCAGCTGTGTGCACTTCTTCCAGCTCGTTCTTCATCTTTTCTTTAGCAAAGAAAGCTTGAAATTGGTCGGGCTTTTGTAGTGCCTTGATCAGAGAATCTCGCGCCCCTTTAGATAATAGAAGGGTGTTCCCGCCAAAAATTTATGCGCAAAAGAGCCCAAAGTATCAAATGGCAGCGATACGCTTAAGAAAATATGAACCGGTATTTTCCGGGCTGTATTTTGACAAACTCCCGAAAGAGAAATGGCTAAATTCTGATGGTATCGAAAGTGTCTCGAAAAATCCTTCGATTTGATATATTATGGGCCTCATAATTCATCCGGGATCAAAAGTTATGAGCAAATGTGCTACGCACGTGTAATCTAAAGTAATGCTCTACTACATGGGGGATGCATTTTTAGTCCCATATCGAGAAAAAGAGAGATCCCTTCTCTACCACTCCCATATAAATAAGAGAGGATACCTCTTATAAAAGATAGAGAATTCAATTCTCAAAGGAGATTAGTTCTCCATAGGAGCATGCTCCCCCCCATAATGCGCGTATGAGCAAGCGCCATGTGCGCTACGTGCAACGCACGTGCGCCCGCCATGTGCACACCATGTGCAACGCACGTGCGCACCACGTGAGAGGATTCAATCCTCAAAGGAGATTAATTCTTCATAGGAGCTTGCTCCCCCCCCCATAATGCGCATATGCGCAAGCGCTACTTGCGCACCACGTGCAACGCACACGTAGAGAGAATTCAATTTTCAAAGGAGATTAGTTCTCCATAGGAGCTTGCTCCCCCCATAATGCGCATATGCGCAAGCTCTACGTGAAACACACGTGCACCCGCTACGTGCTCACCACGTGCAACGCACGTGTGCCCACCACGTAGAGAGAATTCAATTCTCAAAGGAGATTAGTTCTCCTTAAGAGCTTGCTCCCCTCATAATGCGCATATGCGCAACCTCCTTGTGCGATACGTGCAAACATGTGCGCCTAACATGTGCAACGTATGTGCGTCCAACACGTGCGACGCACGTGCGCGAACGCAAAGAAGCCTTTTTCAGCAGCGAGAAGCTTAAGCTCCAGCCTGTTCTTCCCCCCTGATGAGTGGGACATGGTTTAAAGGGTACATCCCTCCACACTTTCGATATATGGCGCTGTAATCTCTCAGTGTCGTCGCAGAGGTGGTGGTCCCAACGACCAATGATCATTCTTTCCAAAATAAAAAAAAGATGAAATATAGAAAAAAAAACCCATAAGCTTTGAGAAATTTCAAAGAAAAGAGCAAGCTCTCGGTAGAAAAAGAATTTCTTCAAGGTAAATAAAAACAGAGAGATGAAAACATCTAATAAAGGAAGAAGAACATAGTTCTTTTTTCTAGATCATAGATCTAAAAAGACAGAAGTCTTTCATAAAAACAGAGAGATGAAAACATCTCATAGAGGAAGAAGAACCTAGTTCTTTTTCCAGATCATAGATCTATAAGACAAAGGTCTTTCATAAAGAGATCATAACATCTCATCATAAAAAGGGGGGAAGGATTCAATTCTCTTCGGATCACAGATCCATAAAGGCAAAGCCTTTCACAAAAAATAAGAGATTAAGACATCTTCTATAAGAATAAAATCCTTGTTCTCAAAGTCACGAGACAAAGTCTCTTATGAACGAGAATTTAATTCTCAGAGCGCAGAACTAATAAAAGTTACCTAAAAAGAGCCTCGGCGCTTCAATTAAAAAAGGAGCGCCTCAGCGCTCCAAAATTGGCGCGCAGCGCTCCCAGCGCTCCAAATTAATGAAGCGCCTCAACGCTTCAAATCTGGCGCTCAGCGCCGAGCGCGCCACGTGCTCCTCACGTGTGCGCTATTTCATAAAGAGCGCTCTGCGCTCATTGGCTTGCGCTCGGCGCCAAGAGCGCCACGTGCTCCTCACGTGTGCGCCACTTCACAGGAAGCGCTCTGCACTCATTGACCGGCGCTCAGCGCCAAGCGCACCGCGTGCTCCTCACGTCTGCGCCCTTACTCAGGAAGCTCCTTAGCGCTCTAAATCTGGCGGTCAGCGCCAAGCGCGCCACGTGCTCCTCACGTGTGCGCTGAGAGAACATAAATTATTCTTTAAATAATAAAGCCCAGAGCCATAATGAGTGCTCAACACTCAATAGAAGACAAAAAGTTGTCAGAACCAATGCTCAGCATTGTTAAATGAAAAGGACTGAGCACAGTTAAATGTTTAACATTTTAACTGAGTGGGCTGAGCCCAAGTTGGCCATACATCTCTCAGTCAGATTAACTGAACCCATGTGCTCATGATGTTTTAACTGATCTTAGTCCCAAATTGGACTACAGATCTCCCAACCAACATTGGTTCAAAAGTACATCTCTTCATACCTCTGATATTTGTCGTTGTAATTCTTCAACGTCTTCAGAGAGATGGAGGGTCCCAATAACCAATAACTCTTGGTGCATCCCCAAATGGTTGAACTAAAACCACACAGACTATGACGTCTTTAAACTAGACTATGATGTCCTTAAATTTTACGGACTGTAAGGTCCTTAAACTCATAGACTATGCTGTCTTTAAACTTTACAGACTATGGCGTTTTTAAACTGAACTATGATGTCCTTAAACTGCTATAGACCGCAATGTCCTTAAACTAAAACAATAGAGCCCAAATGCTCTTTTGTTGGATCTAAATGATCCTGTTGAGTAGATCTTAGTCTAAAATGAGACTAACGTATCCTTAACAACCATTTAAGTTGATCTTAATCTCAAATGAGATTAACGATCCTTAAATCAATTCAACTACAGATCCCTCAACTGACATTGGTTCAAGTGTCACGACCCAAAGTTTGGATGTGACCGGCACTTAGATTATATGATATCTAAAGACATCGACACAATCTGAGTATGCCAAAAACCAAGATCAAAACCCTTTTGCGGAATTTAGACAAATTTTAGTTTTTAAGTAAAAGAATGAAGTAGCATGTCAAAAGGTTTTTAAATAACGGAAATGCAACAACTGATGTTAAACTTTCGACGGTACCTCTCTTTTAATTATTAATAGAAATCCAATTTAAGTTGTGTAATTAAATTGCATCCCTAGTTGGGAGCAAAAAATGCCAAACAGCGGAACTCAATACGCAAAAATATTACAACACTCAAGGTGACGAATTTCATGCAAGATTTCATAAAAACATAAGTTAACATAACTAACGATATTACTCAGTCTAAATAATATACAGCATGTTTTGTTCTAAGTCAAGATACATGGTCTTATGGAGTAACACTAGTTCCAAAATATACATATCCAAAATAGGAGGTTACTACATATGTAACCCACCTAACAAAAGGAGCGGTAAAAGCTGACGAATGGATCTGCACTGCGGCTGTGCGTCTACACGACTCCTGCAAGGAACTATGGCACAACGGGGGCGAGTTGCCAACTCAGTGAATAAGGCTAACATATATTGGCTGATAATGTAAGTATGACGAACTAGAGCTAATATCAACAAGGATGAATATAATGCATGATAATGGATTGTAACATGAACATGTACTACTAAATATATAATTCAAAACTGAAATCTCATCAATTATTTTCAAATAAGATTCATTTTCCGTGTCCAACATCGACACAAATTTTTCATTTCCATCAGGCATCGTTCCCCGAACGATCCTGTCATCCAATAATACCGGTCGGTATCACCTAGATATCCCCCGTGTTCATAACTGTCTCCGGTATCGAGTATCCTCTTTAGGCTTCCAGCCTAAAATGCGGCTATCCTGCCCCTCGGTCTCGACCGGGTCCACCATGTACCCAACTGTATACCCCCCACTCAGTCTGGATAACGTATAAATCCGCAACTGTATCGGCCCCCCCCACTCGGTTCGGAATAAATCCAAATCATAAAAACAATATCTAATGGTGGACATCTCACATCGGCATGAAAAATATCATTGAATCTTTTCAATAGTGAAAAAAACTCTAAATCATAAATCCGAAAATAATCCATTTCAGTTTATATCAATATTGCTATACTTGAATATGAAACATGCTAACAACTACGTAAAGAATTTATCATTAAGGATGCTTAAGGTATGATATGAACAATATTTAACATACAAGTACAAAGTGCGTATGTGACATTTTAATATCGACGAGGTGTAGTGTAACATGTGGATATGTGCACGTGCAGCATGACTCGTCGATAACTTGTGCAGTGTTCTAACAATTACTAACATGACGATGTATATATATATATATATATGCATAAACATCATATGTAAAAGAACAATCTAAATGTAAGCTTAAAACTACGGGCGTATCACGCCATCCACACAAAATCCCCCGGTAGATGTTTAGTCTACTCACCGGAATATGCCGTATTCTACTCAGAAATCACCAATCCCTTTCCTTTCCTTGCGGCCTCCGAAGTTCCCGTAACATTGAATTTAACTTGTATAAGAAACAGATACATTCCGATACGGCGAAAACATGAAAATACAAGGTGTACGTACTAATTATACTACGTACAACTATTGTAAACTATCCAATACCTATACTAACTGTAATTTAACCAATCGCTGTTCGTAATAGAAAACAGAAACGCGTTACGAAACACCCGTGTCGTATTTTAGAATTTTGATCCCTTTTGAGATATTAGCTTCCAGATTTCCCATACTGAAAATTTAACTTAAATAAACAATACCAAACAGATTAATCCACATATATAGACCTACCCTAAAAACCACAGAACCCAACCCCCTAAGAAATCCGGCGAGATAGGATTTTTCCTTCTTGTCGCCGGCCAAAATCCGAGAAATGGGATTCGTCTTCCTATGGTTTATTCTAGGTCCAGTTTATAAGGTGATGTAATTGTTTGGTTAGGTTAATTTTCATCTAAATTATAGCAGATTCCATACATAGCCTAAACTTGTAAAAATACGATATTTACCAATATTTGATCTCTAAACTAAAACAGTTACAGAACTAAAATCCTACAGTGTTTAAAGATTATACCTACAGAGGATTGCTGGAAGATCTTCCTCCAAGATGCACAAGCTCCTAGTTCCTAGCTTGAGGGTGAGGAAAATCCTTAGAACTTAGATCTTCTCTTCACTTCTCTTTTCTTTTATTTTCTTTGTTATTCTAAGTTTTCTCTTTGCTTTTCTTTTCTATGTTCTGATCAAATTTGGTTTTCTATGAACTGAACAAATGTGTAAAAGATAAAGGGAGTGAGCTATGAGATATAGGAGGAGGTGTCACCAAAAAGGAGGTGGTAGTTTCATACAAGTAGGTGGTGTAGCAAGGAAAATGGTGGGGTTTTCATGCAAAGGGTGAGGTGTGTGCATGAGGTGTATATGCAAGAACGAGATGTCTTCATGGTGTTATGATACACCAAGGTTTAAATTAACCTTAACCAATTCCTACCCCTTTTTGCATAACAACCCTTAAACAATTCTAATTTACATAAAGAAACTAACATTTTCACATAACCCCTCATACTATATCATATTACACATGAAGCTAAACTTTTCACTAAAACCCTTGAAATTCCTTAATGTTACATACTTAAAACTTCAATTTAATTAGTTTCACACTACTTATGAAAGTGTCATATTTTGTTTCACTAATTTTTTAAATTAACATTTTATTATTTAATTAATTAAATTAATTTATTATCTAAAATTTTCAAAATGTTACATCAAGGGTACATCTCATCACACCTCTGATATATGTCGTTGTAACTCTTCAACGTCTTCAGAAAGGTGGCGGGTCCCGACAATCAATAAACCCAATGGACCGCAATGTCCTTAAACTAAAACAATAGAGCCCAAATGATCTTTTGTTGGATATAAATGATCTTGTTGAGTAGATCTTAGTCTAAAATTAGACTAACATATCCTTAACAAACGTTTAAGTTGGTCTTAGTCTCAAATGAGATTAACGATCCTTAAAACCAACCCCAAACCTAAATCTAAGAAAATACGGATTTGGACTAATCCACGTCCTACGGGCGAAAACATAAATTAGTCTCCGTATACAATCCAGGGGCAACCAAAAACAAAACAAACACACATGACACGAAATGACCATCTGGAGAAGGAGAAAGTGGTTACCGCGATGCAGTAGCGTAATTAACTGTAGGGGCTTGCGCCTGCAGGGAAAAGCGTCCCCACAATCAAAAACCCCTCACAATGAGGGGGAATCTGACGAAGTCTGCTACATCGGCCGCATCCGTCTAAACCTCCGATACACGGTGTCATAAATCAACTTGGCATCTTCGGAGTAGTGGACGGATAAAACCAAATAGCATATGCCCCCAAATTCAGGCACGACGAACCTACGCGGTCTTGTTTCCGTATTCGGAGGAGAACAGATTCTGGCACTCCCGGTGGGACTCTTTTCCTCTTTCCATTCCACACTTCGTGTGTCGTGTTTCGCGAACGAATCGTGGTTTGCTATGGTTGCCCCTGGATTCGAGGTATTAAGATTTTGTGTCTTGCTCCCGTGCAGAGAAAATGGCTTCCAACTGCACTAGCTGCAACAACTCCCACTCCGTCCTTGCTGGAGGAGTGACCTATTAGACTCAAACGGCCTCCGTTTTTATGATGCCAGTGGAACAGGTGACTCAGGCCACCACTGGGCTGTTCTTTAGGACCATGCTCCCACCCATGAGCTTCAACACCCCACTGCCGTCGCAAGAAACTCCGAAGAAGTCGGTCTTTGATCGGCTTACGACTACCACAGCCCCTCTCAATGGGTCGCCCAAATCCAACGCCTCAGTCTTTGACAGACTGGGCCAAAACTCCAATTGGCCCGTGAAGAAGCCCGCGATACCTAAAGGGGTTATCCTGAAATGGATAGTCATCCCTGCTCCAGTGAACGAAGTCATCAGAGAGGCTTCTCCTGCTAAGGGATCAGTCTTCGCTAGACTGTCCGCTCCAACTCCCGCTTCAGGCGAAGTCACCAAGGCTGCTTCCCCTGCTCGGAAGTCTGCCTTCGACAGGTTGGCCATCCCCACTCAACGAATGTCGGTTTTCAATAGGCCGGCACCAACGGCAACCCTTCACCGGGACAGGGGGCATAAGGGAGCCACCCCCATAGTTGAATCAATATCGTCTGCAAGGCATGCTCGACGTCGTCACTGGCGCCGAGTAAGAAAAGCTGGAGGCAGTTCCCCTTCTGTACTGACTCCGCCAGCTCCAACGGTGGAAGTTGATGCTGCTGTTCCAACTGGGAACAGCTTTGAACCACTTAGGAGGGTGCACAAGAACTCTCCGATGGCCGTGCTAAAAAGATCTCATCCGCCTATGGAGAAAGCAACAAAGGAAAAGCTGGAACAGCCTCCTTAGCGGCTGTCCTCTAAAATTCACAAGGTCTGGCGATAGATCCAAGACTCGGTGATCAACCAAGACTACTCCCGCCGACCGAAGAAGATGAAAGTTCAGCAAGAGAAGGACCACCCTGTCGTACCACAGAAGGTGTCGTCTACTTGGGTGCCCGCTGCAATGGCCCTCTCAACTTCGACCGCCCATAAAAGGAGAAGGCCGGAGAAGATCCCTGCGTCTGTGACGAATCGCAAGGACAGTGAATCCAAATGCCCCAAGTCTGGGGGCATGCTAGTGCATACTGTTTATATGGCTTCCGGAAAAGAGGAAAGTCGTGCTTCTACAGGTCATCGACCGCTCACACGGTCTGTGACAAAGGCTCAGGAGAAACAGTACAAGCTCCAGGAGATGCTAACGAAGATGGCCGCACTCACTGGGCCAAAAGAAAGCCCAGAGACGTCGTCGGAGCAGCGACAAGAACAGGAAACTGATGCCGAATTCCTCCGAAGAATGCTCGAGAGGAAAGACGAAGAGGCCGCGGAACAAGCGGCTAACATAAAAAAAATGGCGCTTTTATTCCAAGACATGGTCGGCATGATGATCCAGCCGGACCCCCCAGTCTAAGAACCTCCAGTAATAATCGAAGACGATAGAGGGGAGACATCAAACCCTCTTCCGGCTCTATCAGCAGCTAAAAAGGAGACCATCTCCAAAGCCGTCCTGGATGACTATATAGCTCAACAGATACGATCCCATCAAGCAAACGAAGCTGCTGGCCAAGTTGTCAGAATTGGGCGACCCTATCCCAGCTGGTACGATCAGATTAAGTATCCACCAGGATACACGATCCCTAAATTCCATGTATATAAGAGGACGGGGAACCCCCACCAGCATGTCACCCAGTTTAGGGCTCTGTACGGCAACACTGGAGGTGACGATAAGCTACTGCTTCGCCAATTCGTCGGTAGCCTAGCGGAGACGGCCTTCGAATGGTATTGGAAGCTTCCGAACGACTCCGTCAAAATGTTTACAGAGATGGAGTTGCTATTCACTCAGCGTTCACAAGCGCTAGTGAACGCACCCCAATCACGGCATTGATCAATGCCAAGGTGAAGCCGGGAGAAACATGGGTTCAGTATGCGATACGGTGGCGGAACTTATGGTCGAAATGCGAACAGGGGATAGAAGAGGCTCCTGCAGTGGGCATGTTTGTAGGAACCCTCGATCGGCAGGCGACCATATCCAAATTCATGATGTTCTTCAAGCCGACCACCTTCCAGATCTTGATTGACAAGCTGGCCCAAATGGACCAGATGGGCCATAGACCTTCCTCTTCAAAGACGGAGCCTCGGAATGAAAAGGAAAAAGGAAAAGCGACCTTCGTCACCAATGCTCAACAACAACCAAATGACCCGAAGTCAGATTCTCGCCAAAGCAACAAGCGGCGATCCCTCGATGAGAAGTTGAGGCGCCCTTACTCATTCCCCCGGGATAAAACAAGGAGACTGTTCGAACTGGCGATGCGCAATAGGCTCATTACTCTACCGGAGCCAAGACACCCACTGCAACTAAACGACGTCAACGATCCCAATTACTGCCCTTACCACCCAGTATTGGGCCATCCGATCAAAGACTGCTACGTCTTCAAAAACTGGGTTGAAGACCAGTACCAACAGGGCAAGTTCGCACTGTCTGAAAACTGGAAGGTAAATTCGCCACAACAGCACACTTCTAAAAGGGTGGACACGCCGGGGGCACCATGCTCATTCACAGAGGAAGCTCCATGGGAAGTAGTTATTTCGGCAAAAACAAAAACAAAGGTGAAGGATCTTCAAACATGCCCGGCGATCAGGTGGAAAAGCCCGTTAGAACCCGAGCTCATCGAGGGAATGCTGAAGCCGCGCCCGACGCCAAGAATCGGCAGTGATAGTCAAAACGCCCAGGCCCAGTCGTCAAAGTCTTTGAAGAAAAAGAAGAAGACCAAAAAGCCCGCGCAGTTTGATGACAAGCACACGGATCTGCAAAAGCATATTGACACGCTGGAGGAATACAACCAGAAGGCGCGAACCCCAGTCACACTCCATGAGTTTCTCAACCATATCCTTGAGAACAGAGACAATGACAATGACGAGGGAGACGACGCGTCAGAAGAACCCGAAGATTATGTGGCAAGTTGTCACATGATCTCTCACTCATCAATAGATGATAAAGAAGCTCCTGATGAAGAGAAGCTGGGGGCAGAATCGGCACCAAAATCCTTGGAACCGTCCGATGAGTTGATTGACGTGCTGCTAAACGGAGCCCGTCAGAAGAGCAAAGTTGATCGAGAACGCAAAATGGCCATACTCGAAAAAGCCATGTGTCGACGTCAAGTGGAAGAAGTCGCGGTAGGGATGGATCACAAAACACCCCAACCAAACCAAATCACACCCTAAATGGGTGTATTCCATCGCGTGACAAATACACGTGCATACAGGATGAACAATGGACCGTAATGTCCTAAAACTAGCTATGGACCGCAATGTCCTAAAACTAGCTACGGACCGAAACGTCCTTAAACTACTACAAACCCCCGGCATCCCCATGTTTACCGCCGGAAGCCGGGAAGACAAACGTCTATCCCGAATCTGGGGGCAGATGCTATTTGGTGCTATCTGTCCACCTCTCCGAAAATGCCAAGTTGATTTATGGCACCATGTATCGAAGGTTTAAACTGATGCGGCCGATGTAGCAGACTTCATCAGATTCCCTCTTGTTTGTGGGGTTTTTGATTATGGGGATGCTCTTCCCTGCAGGTGCAAGCCCCTGCAGTTAATTATGCTACCGCATCGCGGTAACAACTTTCTCCTTCTCCAGATGGTCACTTCGTGTCGTGGGTGTTTGTTTTGTTTGTGGTTGCCCGTGGATTGTATACGGAAACTAATTTATGTTTTCGCCCGTACGGCGTGGATTAGTCCAAATCCGTATTTTCTTAGATTTGGATTTTGGTTTGGGTTTAAGGATACATTAGTCTCATTTGGGACTAAGATCGACTTAAACGTATGTTAAGGATACGTTAGTCTAATTTCTAGACTAAGATCAACTTAACAGGATCATTTAGATCCAACAAGAAAGCATTTAGCCTCTGTTGTTTAGTATAGGGACATTGCGGTCGATTAATTTAAGGACATTACGATCCAATGTTAGTTTAAGGACATCTCGGTCCAGGTTAAGGACATCATAGTCCATGAATTTAAGAACCCGCAGTCCATAGTTTAGAGACATCGTAGTCTATGAAGTTTAAGTACATCGTAGTCCATGAGTTTAAGGACCCCACAGTCCGGTTTAGAGACATCGTAGTCTATAAGGTTTAAGGACATCGTAGTCCATGAGTTTAAGGACCCCACAGTCCGGTTTAGAGACATCGTAGTCTATAAGGTTTAAGGACATCATAGTCCATGAGTTTAAGGACCCCACAGTCCGGTTTAGAGACATCATAGTCCATGAGTTTAAGGACCCCACAATCCGGTTTAAGGACATCGTAGTCCATGAGTTTAAGGACCCTACAGTCCGTAGAAATGTGTGGTTGTCGGGACCCGTCACCTCTCTGAAGATGTTGAAGGATTACAACTACAGATATCAGAGGAGTAAAGAGATGTACCCTTGAACCGGTGTGAATTGGTTGAAAGATCTGTAGTCCAGCTTGGAACTAAGATCTGTTGAATATTCATGAGCAGATGGGCTCAATTGAATATAAGTTGAGGACATATGGCCAGAATTGGGCTAAGTCCAATAAGATTAAAATGTTTTAACATTTTATTGTTCTGGGCTGTTGAGTCGTTATTTAGGCTAGGCCCTTTTAATAATGCAGAGCAACAGATCCTGACAATTTTTGTCTTGTATTGAATGCATAGCATTCATCAGAACAATATGTGTTCTGACAGTGCGCCACGTGGCGTGCCAGGCGCTTTGCGCCAATTAAAGAGCGCATTGCGCTTCTGCCAAGTAGCGCACACGAAGAGGACACGTGTCGCGCTTAGCGCTAAGCGCCGGTTTATAAGCGTATTGCGCTTTCAATTTGTGAGCGCGTTGCGCTAGTTTAGTGGCGCACCAATGAGTGACACGTGGCGCGCTTGGCGCTGAGCGCCAGCCCATGAGCTCGGTGCGCTGTTTTAGAAGCGCAAAGCGCAAGTTGTATCTGTGGTTGACACGTGGCACGTTTTGGCGCTGAACGCCGGTCCAAGGAGCGCAAAAGCGCAGTTCATTTTTGCAAGGCACTTTTCAATAGCGCATAGCGCATTTGATCAAATTTATGATCAGAAAACAAGTTTATGTTCTCTTAAAAGGAGGTTTTGCCTCAAGATTCAAGAACAATAGTTCTTTGCCTTTGTAGATTAATGATCTGTGAATGAAGTAAGTACTTCTTTGTTGTTTGATGAGATTTTTTGATCTCTTTTATGAAAGACCTTGGTCTTTTTTAGAAGATAATTCTTCTTTTCATGAGATGATTTCATCTCTGTGTTCAAGAATCATTCTTTACCTTGAAGAAATGATCTTCTTTTGCTAAAAGCTTGCTTTTCTTTCTTTGAGTTTTCTCAAAGTTTGTAGGGGGGTCTCTCTATATCAGACTTGAAGTCTTGGGGCCTTTATATAGGGAAAATTGATTTGATAAATCAGTTAAAGAGATCTTTCTCTAATTGATTTGGGGATGTTTCCCCACCGTTGGATCTTTGATCATAGGGCTTTTGTTTTACAGAAGGTAATCTTCTTGTTTTTAACAAGATTGAGAAAATCTTTCCATAACAGAATTTTAATTCTGATTAATTAATGATTTATCATTATTAGATCTTTTGATCTATCGGTGGGGAATTTTTAATTCCAGCGCTGGCGCACCTTGCGCTAGCGCACCTGCGTTTGACACGTGGCACGCAGCGCAGAGCGCAGCGCACTTTGTGCTAGCGCACCTGCGTTTGACGTGTGGCGCGCAGCGCAGAGCGTAGCGCAGCCTGCGCTAGCGCAGCTGTGTTTGATACGTGGCGCGCAGCGCAGAGCGCTGGATCTGAAGCGTTACTTCAATTTTTTGAGTTTTGAATTTCAAAACAGAGCTTTTCTCTGATTGGGGAAAACAAATGCCCCTCCCCCCACCATTGCGCTCACGTGGCGCACACGTGAGTGCAGCGGTGGTAGCATCTGAGCCTTCGGATCAACTCAGAACTTGAAGAGGTGGTTCAATGCCTATAAATAGGACCTTTGGTCTCTTAGATGATTATCATCTTCTTTCTTTGAGAATTTTTGTTCAGAGCACAGCTCTTCTGTTTAAGAATTTCTCAAGAGTAAAACTCTTTCCAAACTTAGGTAAAATTTTAAAAAATTTAATAAATTAGGGTTTTACCCATTAATAGAGCCTTGCTCTTTATAGATCTTTGATCTACAGAAAACCCATTTAGGGTTTCATTAACAGAGCTTTGCTCTCATGAACCCATAGATCTAAAGAGATCTTTTCTCGGGTTTCTTAGCCCATAAACAGAGCCTTGCTCTTTAGATTTCTTAATCTTTGATGAAGAACTCTTAAGAGTCTTTTCATGGATCTTGAAGATCCCAGAATTTTTTATTCATAAAAATTAATTGATTTTAATTTTCTTTTCTGATGGGTTTTTCCATCATCATTATAGAGCCAGGCTCTTTAAGGAATTTTATTCCTTCATGATCAGAGTTTGACAAGTGTCACTCTGTCATAGAGCTTTGCTCTCACAGGGAGATTTTCTCCTTTTCCCGAGGAATCTCTCATTCAATGAGAATTTTCTTGAGTATTTCCTCATTAATTAACAGTCTCATCCAATGATGAGGTTGGTTTATTAATTGATGCATTGTCATCTAGATTTTGTGGGTCCCCCTTTGGTCCCCTTTCCACTGCATTGCAGTGTGGTACAAATTTTAAAGTACCAAGTGTCAGAAATTTAAAATTAAATTATAGCACTGACAGTTGATTTCTGTCCCTCCCTTTTTTTTGCAGGCGACATGTCTTTCGATGCTTCGTTTCCGTTCGTCCGTTCAGAGGGAGGATTCCCTGGAGCACCTGTAGACCGGGAAGTCCTAGCTTTGATCAAAGATCATGACCCGGAACATAAGAAACTTCACCTCTGGGGGACATGGTATAATCAGATTATTAAGGGTCGACAAATCTTTTCGTGCGCGGTACCCTCGGAGCCCATCATGGCGATCCATTATGCTAACCCACCCCCGGTGAACTACGCCGTGGAGATGGTTAATTGGACTTCAGAAGGTCTTCTTCAGCCCGCTATAGCTTGGATACCCGTTCAGCCTCCCATGGCTTTAGATACCTTGGGACGACGCATTTTTCAAAGCGAGGCGCGGCCGTGGGGGCAACCATATAATATAGGTCTGATTCCTCGTCATCCGACCGGTTATCTACAATGGGCCCGCTACATTCTGTCAGCAATGAAGTCACAGTTGTTGAGGCTTGGGTTGTATCCCGTCGTTTACACTTCTCTCTTCCAGTATCCTACGCTTCCCACCTGATGGGTTAAGGCATTTCTGGAGCAGTGGAACATTCCTACCCACACTTTCCTTTCGCTGGACCGAGAAGTATCAATCTCCTTAGAGGAGTTTGCAGAAGTTTCTGGCTTACCGGTCATGGAGGAGCATTATGAGGAGTTGCTTCCTACAGATGAATACGTTTTTGGTGCCAAGCCAGTGATAATGGGCCTTACCTCGGAGAACGCCGTTCAACACCAATTTCCTAGTCTGATCAAAGTGCTGAATATTTATGCGAGCATTTTCCTCGAATCTGGGAGCCACAGGGTTAGTTTTGAGGATTTCATCGCTCGCTTTCTTCACCCAAAGGTCCTCTCGAAGGAGGTTGTTAAATTCGGCACGCTTGACGACCCTTTCGACTTAGGTTTAGACAACCTGCCAACGACGGAGGTAGAACAGAAGAGTTTCTTCCTTCCCAACTCTCCAGTTGTTCCTTTTGCGGAGATTGCAGTCCCTGGGATGGACGAGGAAACATTCTTCTTGGGATTTCTTGGGCTATGGTTGAGCTGGTTCGTGCCCTCGATGCACCTTCACCGTATGAGGCCGTCTGTCTTTTATCCGGCTCATCGAATGATTATTGGGGTGAAAGTGGCTGTCGGGGTCGCCGGTTTAGCCCATTTGTATTACGTCCTTAATCAAGCAGCAGATACCACTGAACCCGGAGTGCAGCATGTGAACTTCTCGATGCATTACTTTATGTCATGGCTCGAGCTACATGCACTTGGCGTTTTTGGTATTCATAAAAGGCCTTCATTTTATGACAGGTGTAGCTTCCCCCGGATTATGCGACTAGTCGGCGCATCTATTGTAAATCCGTCACCGCGGGATGCTAAAGGTTTGCTCCTTCGTCCCCGCACGGTTGGAGACGGGATGACTTTCACCGACAAGGTTTTAACCATTGGAAAAGAGTCCGCCACAACGGTGCGGCCATTGCGGTATACTTTTAAAGATGGAGCCTCAGTTTTGAAAGCTCGGGAGATCCTCCATTTATATTCTATCAGACCGAGCTTCCTAGTGTTTAGGCAAAATGATGTGGCGCTTTTCATGAGATACAATCCGCATCGTTTTGCCCAACAATTGAGCTATAATCAAGGAGTTCCGCTGGAGGCTTTCTTGCTAGAACCCACTGCCACCGAAGAGGGGATGCGAAACGTGCTACATCATTTCATGCGCTTGAACACGGGGTACAATTTCTTTATCAGCGAACCGAGCTGTGTTCCGAAGGTCCTTAATGTGTACACGGCGTGGTACCAACATTCGATGGGCGCCATCATTAAGGAAGAGAGGCGGCTGCTGCTCGATCGCAAAAGTGCACCTCCTGCCAGCGATCGCAACGTCCTTTTGAAGCGACGGAGCACTGTCCCCCCTCCACTAAAAGAGATCACTGCAGTTGAGCCTCCACGTGTGCTAAGCCCTACGCGTGGGTTGCCCCTTTCCAGTGTGTCTGAAAAAGAAGTGGTTGCCGCGTCCCCCGAGTCGGACGTCGGAAAAGAAATTAGGACTCGTCGTCCCAAGGTGCCTACTAAGCGTAAGCTGGTGTTAGCGGCAACCGGAGCTCGCTCGCAGAAGAGGAAGAAGAAGTCGCTCTTCTCTATCGACGTCGTATTTGGTCAGGAGCCTCATGCTCCTTATAGTGAGGGCTTGAGCGAGTATGGGACAAATGAGAGCTTATTCATGCCGCCAGATGATACTGATCTGGCAGCTGCCATTGCAGCTTCTGAGCAATTGGCAAGCCACAAAGAGGGGTTGGCTATCCTCGCGCGATCAGGTAATCATTAGCTATATTTTTTTCCATTGCATCGTATTTCTATTATCGTATTTTGACTGACGCTTTTCCTTCTTTAACAGGCATTTCCACCGAAGAAGCTCTCGCAGCTTCTCTCAAGACTTTCGAGGAGGAGGAGAGGGTTCGAGCATCGCTGGGCATTGGAATATTTCGGCTCACCGCGTCTTTATTCTCCTTTCTTATGTACAATCTGACCCTTCTTTATCTTATCGCAGGGACTACAATGCCAATCCCACAAGGTGATGCGGAGATGCTTCCCGGGCAAGCCATCGAAGTCCCGGCCTCCTCAGTACTGCCGAAAGAGGCCTTACTCAAACGACCGATGACGGATGCCATAACGGCTCCAGAGGTAACCCTTGGCACGGACAATGACGTCCCATTGACGGAGGTCTTGAGAAGATCGGCTCTCACGGCCCGGGCGGAACGGAAGCGCAGAATGCGTGCAGCAAGGGAGTATAGTGCTGCCTTAGCCACGGGTGCGGGTTCGAGCACCGCTATCCCTGCCCCTACTCCCTCAGAGGAATCTCAGGATGCCTTGTCCACTGCCTATAGACGGGCAGCACGTGCGGCTCGAGAAGTAAACAGAAGATCAACTCATGGTAATGTGACATGGGGTTCCGTTGTCAAAGTTTTAATTACCAGTTCTCACATATCTTATCTTGCAGGGCCGAGCCTTACCAAAGAAGTGACAGCGGTAGAGGAGGTAGCCGTGATTGCCGAACCCGAGGCGGCGGTAGGCGAGGTGGCTACAACTGCCGAGCTCGAGGCAGCGGCTGGTGAGACAGTCAAGATTGATGTGCCTGAGATAGCTGCCATTGCTGAGCCCGAGATGGTGATGGGTGAGACGGCTACAATTGCTGAACCCGAGGTGGTCGCTCCCTCTCAAGAGTCGGGCACCGCCCCGATCGTCGCTCTTTCCGCCTGAGGCTCTTTTCCATCTACTGGCGTCACAAGCGTTACGACGGCTCTTGTAGAGTCAGGGGATGAGGCGACGGGAGGTGAGACCATCCCGATGGAAGAGGGAGAAGCCGTTGCTGTATCAACTGACACCCTCGTCGCGGTTCCGGCTGGCGACTCACCAGGTAGATCTTGGGTCGTTGATTTTCTCTTTATTCTACAGTCCTTTTCAATCTTTCCTAACAGTATTTATCTTGTTTCTAATGCAGGTGTGGCGAGTGTTGAGGTTGCGCTACCCGAGGCAGCGCCATCAATTACCGCCTTGACGGTTACCACTCCTCTACCTTCTCTCGTACCGTCTCAGAAGTTGGAAGGTACGGATTTGTGACCCATCAGTCCTACTTCTAGGCTGTATGACTTATGTACTGACGTTGCATTACTGCGTCCTTGCAGGAGTCCTTTTTGACCACCTGTATCAGGTGCTGCACCCACACTTCTCTTTCCTGTCAGAGATTAGTCCACCTGGTGGTGTCGGTGAGTATCTTTTCTAAAAGACGTCCTTTCTTTAATGGCAATCACATTATTCCTAATTCTTCTTTGTATTACTTGTAGCCCTACAAATTGAAGGAGGGGACGAGGGTATTGTTGCGCCACCGGAACTCCCAGCTCTGCCTCCTGTTGCAGCCGGTATAGTAAACTCTATTGTTCACATATTTTCTTTATTTCTTGAGCCGACATCTGATTGTGATTTGTTTTGCAGCAATCACATTGACTCCAGCCCCGTTCGAGTCTCGCATCGTAATGCCAGCCGGCCCTTTTTCTCAGCGTGCATCCTCGAAAGGCGCCGTGAATAGTCTGCGCATGCTGAGCGACTATATTGAGGAGCTTGACGTGGAGACTTCCACATCTGCTGCAGATTTTGCCGCAGAGGTTAACCCTATGCTGGCGACGCTCGTAAACTTTCATAGTGAGGGCGTCGTTGAGTCTTGGGTTAATCACTGCCGGAAGATTGAGGCCTGCCTGCGTGAGCTTGAGCTTAGGCGTCCTGCTCCGGAGATTCTGGCCGGGAACTCCCAGCGGGCTACGTGGGTTGAGCAAAGTGCCATGTTCCTTTGTCATTTCGAACGAGAGGCGATCCTCAAGCGAAAGGAACGTGAGGCGACTTCCGCTGAGTCTATCCAACTGCGTGCCCAGGTTGAAGCGAATGCTGCGCAGCTAAACTCCATCTTTGAAAGCCTTCAGCGATGTATTTCCGACGGGCTGGTGCTGAGGAAAAAGCTGACTTTAATGACCAGGTCGCGCAGAGTCAGGAGGACGTTCAGCAAGAAATTGATGAAAAACTTTCATCCTGTCTGTAGCAATGGGCCCGAGTAGAAACGGAGCTGGCCGTAGCGGCTGACCTCGAAAAGAAGTTGAGAGGAGTGCGCGGGCAACTGGCTGACTTATTGAAAACGCCTCCTTCTCAGTAGCTGCCTTTTACCAATTACACACTTGTAATCTTTAAATAACATGTATCCATTTTTTATTCTTTTATATGATGTATCTTGTATTCAAATGAGTTCATGAATAAAGACACATTTTTCTTATCTCCCACTGTCGTTTTCTTCTTTTTGCTGTGTTGTTGGATGTTACTCTGGCAAGTGTGGCTTGTAGATAATAAAGAATATTTCATCTTGAACTCTTCAAGAGGGAGTGATGGCTTAGGAAGCAGATTCAGATCTGCTACCTAAAACTTTTCAACTTTATGAGCCGTGAGGGTCTCATAAAGACTTTTCTCCCTACGAGTCGTGAGGACCTCGTAGGTGTCTTTTCTTCTTAGGAGTCGTGAGGATTCCTAAGTGTGGTTTCTCTCGAGAGTCGTAAGGATCTCACAAGAGAATTTTCCCTCCTACAAGTCGAGAGGACCCGTAAGTGGTTGTTTCCCTCCTTGTCGAGATTCGACTTTGGAGAGTGTGGCCCATGAATATTATGCAAGAGTCCATTTTGGACCGACTTGCAGGACCCCGGTGCTTAGGAAACAGGTCTTTATCCCCATTGCCTAAGGTTTTTCCCTACGAGTCGAGACAAATCGAGAAGTTCTCGCAAGAACACTAATTTCCTCACGGGTCGAGACGAATCGAGAAGTTCTCGCAAGGGTTTCCTAACATCACAGTTAACTCCTGCTAATAGAAGTTCGTTAGGGCCTGTGGTACTAGGGCTTTTTACCCGTCGCACCGTCGCGTTGGCTGGTGTATTCCTTGACACATAATCTTGTTGTTCAAGTGGCCCCGCGACTGTTGTGTCTCTGATCCCTTCGAGGGCTGGACAAGACGTCTTCAAGCAATCTTGCAGGTGATATTACCGTCGAAAGAGAAAGCGTTAGGGATATTCCATGTCGCTTTTTACTTGAGGTTAAGCTCAGTTTGGAAGCCCCGATGAGTCATAACCACTCCGCGCTGGTGTGGGTTGATCTCCGATAGTCTTTCAGGTTTTATATGAGTTGCCATCAAGACGCTGAAGCTAGGAATTTGGCCTTCGCTTCGTTTGCTGGCATTGCATCTGCTGTATCGAGACGAATGTCACGGTTATCTCTAGGTTGCTGGTGAGCCGTCGAGGTTTGGAACTAGGGATTTTGCCGTGGCTCCGTTGTTTGATTGTCGCGTCTGAATCCTGCTGGAAGAAAAACACTGTGGTGATATCTCGTCTGCTGTATCGAGACGAACGTCGAGGTGGAGCTGGGATTTTGCCGTCACTTTGCTTTATTTCGACCGTGAGGTCTTTCATTGACATTGCATCTTCCTGCAGAGACACTGATTTCTCTGCAGGTTGGCGCGAATCGAGATGCTTTTGTCAAGGACGCTGATTTCCTTGAATCGAGGAGGTTGCCAAGGACACTGATTTCCCTGGGATTGGTTGACTTGTTTTCAAGACAGAGTCGTTGGATAACGTATTTCCGAGACGGGGTCATTTGATGACGTGTTTCCGCGACGGGGTCATGTGGATGATGTGTTTCCGAGACGGGGTCATGTGGATGACGTATTTCCGAGATGGGGTCATGTGGATGACGTATTTCCGCGACGGGGTAATGTGGATGACGTATTTCTGCGACGGGGTCATGTGGATGATGTATTTCCGAGACGGGGTCATGTGGATGACGTATTTCCGAGACGGGGTCATGTGGATGACGTACTTCCGAACGGGGTCATGTGGATGACGTACTTCCGAACGGGGTCATGTGGATGACGTATTTCCGAACGGGGTCATATGGATGACTTATTTCCGAGCGGGGTCATGTTGATGACGTATTTCCGAACGGGGTCATGTGGATGACGTATTTCCGAGCGGCGTCATGTTGATGATGTATTTCCGCGACGGGGTCATATGGATGACGTATCCCCGCGACGGGGTCATGTAGATGACGTTGCGCTGTTGTTGTGAGACGCATATCGAAGTGGTCTCCAGGTTGTTTGTGAACCATTGAGATTTGGCTTCTTTCTTGTTTGTGCCCCTGGATTGTATACAAGAATTGATGTGATATCACCTGTAGGGCATAAATTTCATCTATTTTTATTTCTGTCCGCGATGCTCCATCATTTCAGCTTTTATATCGCGAAGGTCACGATTGCCCGATCATTTCGGCTATTTTTTGCGGTGCCCAATCATTTTAGCTATTTATTTTATTTCTACTCGCTGCTTTTTATTGCGAGTTGCCCTAATCAATTCGGCTATTTTGCATATATTTTTACTTGCTGATTTTGTTGCAAGTTGCCGCGTCATTTCGGCTATTTTGCATGTATATATTTTTACTTGCTGATTTTGTTGCAAGTTGCCCCATCATTTCGGCTATTTTGCATGCATACATTTTTACTTGCTGATTTTGTTGCAAGTTGCCCCATCATTTCGTATGCATGTGTGGCTCGCTAGTTTCTTTGCTGCAAGCTTGGAGTTAGACACCGATTTTGGCATCAGCACCGCTACAACTGGAGTATTGCCAGGAGCGAATCATCATTTGCCTCTGTCGATATCGAACAAAGGTGGCTTAGCGAACAGGGTTAGGATCCTGTCAACTAAGGCTTTTGACTTTATGAGCCGTAAGGGTCTCATAAAGGTTTTTCTCCCTACGAGTCGTGAGGATCTCGTAAGTACGTTTTCTCCTTAAAAATCGTGAGGATTCTTAAGTGTATGTTCTCTTATAAGTCGTAAGGATCATACAAGAGTGCTTTCTCCTTATAAGTTGAGAGGACTTACAAGGGTTGTTCACCGTGTAGACATATCCCTAGTCACGGATGGGACTTTGTTAGGGAAATGTTTATTCGCACCCGTGGATTGTATACAAGGGTCAGCATTGAGCCGCTTGTAGGGCAGTATTGGAGGTTGTGGTGGCTACTTAAGAACAGGTTCATATCCCTGTAGCTTAAGACTTTTAAATCTTATGAGCCGTGAGGGTCTCATAAGAGGGTTCTCCTTACGAGTCATGAGGATCTCGCAAGTGTAATTTCTCCCTAGGGATCGTGGGGATCCCGAAGTGTGTTGCTCCCTTGTGAGTCGTAAGGATCTCACGCAGGTGGTTTCTCCTGACAAAGTCGAGAGGACCTTGCAAGTGTCTTTTAACGAGATTTCGCCCTTTCGAGTTTTCACAAAACTCGCCGGTAGCCCTGCTATTTTTACTCATGGAGCCCTTTCGGGTTTTCATCCGTGCCCTTTTCGCTTATGGACATACCGTTTTTTTTTTCTTTTTTCCTTTTTTTTATTCTAACGAGGTTGCGCCCTTTCGGGTTTTCACAAAACTCGCCGGTAGCCCTGCTGTTTTTACTCACGGAGCCCTTTCAGGTTTTCATCCGTGCCCATTTTGCTTATGGACATACCGTTTTCTTTTTTCTCTCTTTTTTTTATTCTTCTTTTTTTTGTATTAGCTTTGGGACGCTGCAATCCACCGTAGTTTATCGACATCTCGATCAACGGCTAGTTTTAGGACATAGTGGTCCATCGTTAGTTTAAGAACGTTTTGGTCCATTGCCAGCTTTAGGACATAGTGGTCCATTGTTAGTTTAAGGACGTTTCGGTCCGTTGTTAATAGGTCGGACATATTTGAAAATCTTTCAGCGTTCCTTTTTAGTTTTTGCCGAAAGAACAATTTCTCATGGAGCTCCCCTTATAAAAGAGCATGATGCCCCTGGCATATCCATCTTTTTCTGGGCATGTGGTTGTGGCGGGTTTACCTTCCAGTTGTCAGACAACGCGAATTTGCCCTGTTGGTATTCATCCTCAATCTAGCCTTTGAAGACGTAGCAATCTTCGAGTGGGTGGCCTATTACTCTGTGGTAGGGACAATAGTTAGGATGGTTAACGTCACCTGGTTGCGACGGATGTTTTGGATCTGGCAGAGTGATGAGCCCATTGCGCACTGCCAGTTCGAACAGTCTCCTTGTTTTATCCCTGGGAAATGAGTAAGGACGTTTCAACTTCTCATCGAGGGATCGCGGCTTGTTGCTGTGACGAACATACGGCCTTAGGTTACTCGGCTGTCGCTGAGCGTTGGCGACAAAGGTCGCTTTTCCGTTGCCTTTTTCATTCCGAAAACCCATTTTGAAGGGAAAGGCCTATGGCCCATCTGGTCCATTTGGGCCAGCTTGTCGATCAAGGCCTGGAAGGTGGTCGGCTTGAAGAACATCATGAATTGGGAGATAGTCGACTGAGGGTCAAGGATCCACATGAACATGCCCACGGCAGGAGCTTCTTCTATGCGTTGTTCGCATTTCGACCATAGGTTTCGCCACTGGATTGCATACTGCACCCACGTCTCTCCCGGCTTTACTCTGGCATTGATCAATGCCGTGATCGGGGTGCGTTCACTGGCGCTTGCGAACCGCTGAGTGAATAGCAACTCCATTTCTGTAAACGTTTTGACGGAGTCGTCGGTGTTGGAGATAGTGCCCTCAAAGTTAATTATTGGATCGCAGGTACGTGATTGCAATGATTGAGGCAGGACCTATACCGATATAACAGTCTTGCTCGAGATGATAGTATGCTATCTGGTTTGTCTTTATCCTCATATGCATGCTTTAGTTCGCTATTGCATGTTGATAGAGCCCATAGGATTCTTGCTTGACTGCCAGCAGTATGATGGCAATCATATACGTGGGAGCTGGGGTCTGTAAGCACATCCTTAAAGAGTCCCTAGTCGTGGGAGTTTCGAGACAGGGCATCGATACTCCAGAGTAGACTGGTGTATACAGTCGAGACCCCGACGAGGGGCGGTGGCCGGTCTCACAAGTCACTGGTGTCAGTAGGATCACCTAAGATGTATACAAGTGCTCATTAAGTTATGAGTACACCGGACAGGACTCGCCGGGAACATGCTAGTTGGTATTATACATATCGTCAGATAGCAGTTTCCTGGTGACATGTGTACAGGTTAGTTCATCGAGCTGAGGTCGTCATTTGTCTCGTGTGAGTTCCCACTGTGCTTTGATTTCTACCCTACCACGGCTCAAAGGAGTCATGCAAACAGGTCTTTTTTGGGTACAGTCCCGAGCCACATGGAGGCAAGTGAGCGGATCGGCAGGGGATTCGTCTCTCCCGGTATTGGGGGTGAGATCGCGCTGTGTCTAGGAGAGCCATTACACAAAGCCCTCGGCCTAGGCAGGAGATTTACTGGTAGGTACTCCAGTAGTATCTCAGGGTGTTCTGGGCCACTCTCTAACACGACTTATACTTCTATTGGGGGTCTAACATTACCAGCCCCTAGGCCGATATGCGATACTCATAGACGAACGGACCGGACTGTATGTATATTGTCACTGTTAGGCTCAGTAGGGTTTATGGATGAGTTCGCTCGTCAGCTTCCCTTCCAATCAATACATAGGCAACCGTTACGTACAGCCAGTACCTCTGATGTGCTAGTGGTTATACCCAGTGCCAGTGTGTTGATGAGTCATTAGAGTCCCCCACAGACACTTTCCCAAGTTTGGGCGAAACGTTGTAGAGGCCGTATGGTTTTATGGCAGGGTTCGGAAAATGCACGTGCATTTACGCACGTGTCATATTTCGGGCGGATAATACTGGTCGGCTTTGGTTTAAGCCGGATCCGAGTATTATGCTGTGTAGATATAATATCTTTGTCTCAGTTGCATTTGTATTCGATCGTAATACAAATACAGGTATGTTTATACTGATACGGGGTTATCCTGAAATTCGTTTCAGGATCACTTTTGGAAGTTGCCAGTTTCCAGTTTTCTATCAGCCGTATTAAACATTCGGTTTAATACGGATTTATCTTTTCTTGAGATGAGTGTGGAAGCTTCTAGAAGATGACTGGGATGGTGAGGTGTTAAGTAGCTCATTAGTGCATTTAATGATTCATTTAATGCAAGGGTGATTAAGTTAATGACTAGGTTTATGTTCACTGGTTTGCTTTAAATGTGTTCATACAAAGTGTTTCATGACTCATTCTTTCCTTCATGGTAATGGTCACCCCCCCTCCTACACTCACCTCCCTCATCCTCTATATATGGCCGGCCCTCCCCTCCTCTTCTCACACTCTCACTACGGAAAAGATTATGATAGATTTGTATATGGAAATTTCATATAGCTTAAATTCTTATCACCCGATTCCAAAAGGCAACTTCATTAACCATTCGTCTGTGATTTTGGATCAAGTGAGACAAAGTGTTCTACTCATTCTCTACATCATCTTGGTCGTCTCTTTTAGCAAACTTGACGACCGAGTTGCCTCGGTTCAGAGGCGGGAGCCCGTTTAAAGATCCGTCGACGTGGTGCCACCTGGACGAGAAGACTGGAGATCGAGGAGATCGGAGCAGCCGCAATAAAGCGTGGGATGATGGTTGAAGACCGAAGGACTCGGATCATTTGGTATAACAATTCTACCCACTTTGTAGTTTATTAGTTTAGCTTTAATGGCAGATCCGGGCTATAGTACACGATAGCGCCAGTTTGTAAAAAGTTTTTGTTCCGCATTTGGCGTCTGTTTGACGGCCGGGGCGCTACCGTGGACTTACAGTCGGGAAGCTCCGAGTACCATTCAAAAGCTGTCTCTGCTAAACTACCGACGAACTGGTGAAGTAGAAGTTTATCGTCACCTCCAGTATTGCCGCAAAAAGCCCTGAACTAAGCGACATGTTGATGGGGATTGCATGTCCCCTTGTACACATGGAATTTGGGGATCGTATATCCCGGCGGGTAACTTATTTGATCATACCAGCCTGGATACGGTCGCCCAGTTTTAACGACTTGGCCGGCCGCTTCATTCGCCTGGTGAGCTCGTATTTGCTGGGCAATGTAGTCATCCAGAGCGGCCTTGGAAATAATTTCCTCTTTGGCTGCTGAAAGAGCCAGAGGAGGGTTCGATGTCTCCCCTCTGTCGTCTTCAATAATGATTGGAGGGCCTTCAGCTGGAGGATCCAGCTGTAACATCATCCCGACCATGTCTTGGAAGAGAAGTGCCATTCGTTTTATGTTGGCAGCTTGTTCTGCAACTTCTCTGTCCTTCTTTTCGAGGACTCTGCGGAGGAAGTCAGCATCGGTTTCTTGTTCATGACGCTGCTCTGATGACGCCTCCGGGCTTTCTTTTGGCCCGGTGAGTGCGGCCATTTGCGTCAGCATTTCCTGAAGCTTCTGTTCTGCTCCTGGGCTTTTGTCACGGATCGGGTGAGCGGTCGGTGACCCGTCGAAGCGCGGCTTTCCTCTTTTCCGGAAGCCATGTAAACAGTATGGACCATTATGCCCCCAGACTTAAGGCATTTGGGCTTAGCGTCTTTGCGATCTGCCGTAGTCACAGGAGCTCTCTCTGGCCTCCTTCTCTTTTGAGCAGTTGATGTTGAGGGGGCCGTTGCAGCGGGCACCCAGGTGGTTGTCGTCCTTTATGGCTTGCCAGGACGGTTCTCTTTCTGCTAAACCTTCAGCTTCTTCTGTCGACGGGGATAGTCTTGATCAATCACCGACTCTTGGACCCGTCGCCAGACTTTGTACACTTTGGAGGATAGCCATCGCCAGACTTTATAAACTCTTGGACCCGTCGCCAGAAACATGGGTTCAGTATGCGATACGGTGGCGGAACTTATGGTCGAAATGCGAACAGCGCATAGAAGAGGCTCCTGTAGTGGGCATGTCTGTAGGAACCCTCGATCCGCAGACGAACATATCCCAATTCATGATGTTCTTCAAGCCGACCACCTTCCAGGCCTTGATTGACAAGCTGGCCCAAATGGACCAGATGGACCATAGGCCTTCCTCTTCAAAGACGGAGCCTCGGAATGAAAACGGAAAAGGAAAAGCGACCTTCGTTGCCAATGCTCAACAACAACCAAGTGACCCGAAGTCAGCTTCTCGCCAAAGCAACAAGCGGCGATCTCTCGATGAGAAGTTGAGGCGCCCTTACTCATTCCCCGGGATAAAACAAGGAGACTGTTCGAACTGGCGATACGCAATAAGCTCATTACTCTACCGAAGCCGAGACACCCACTGCAACCGAACGACGTCAGGGATCCCAATTACTGCCCTTACCACCGAGTATTGAGCTATCCGATCGAAGACTGCTACGTCTTCAAAAACTGGGTTGAAGACCAGTACCAACAAGGCAAGTTCGCACTATCCGAAAACTGGAAGGTAAATTCGCCACAACAGCACACTGCTAAAAGGGTGGACACGCCGGGGGCATTATGCTCAATCATAGAGGAAGCTCCATGGGAAGTAGTTATTTCGGCAAAAACAAAAAGAATGGTGAAGGATCTTCAAACATGCCTGGCGATCAGGTGGAAAAGCCCGTTAGAACCCTAGGTCATCGAGGGAATGCTAAAACCGCGCCCGACGCCAAGAATCGGCAGTGATAGTCAAAACGCCCAGGCCCAGTCGTCAAAGTCTTCGAAGAAAAAGAAGAAGACCAAAAACCCCGCGCAGTTTGATGACAAGCATACGGATCTGCAAAAGCATATTGACACGCTGGAGGAATACAACCAGAAAGCGCGAACCCCAGTCACACTCCATGAGTTTCTCAACCATATCCTTGAGAACAGAGACAATGACAATGACGAGGGAGACGACGCGTCAGAAGAACCTGAAGATTATGTGGCAAGTTGTCACATGACCTCTCACTTGTCAATAGATGATAAAGAAGCTCCTGATGCAGAGAAGATGGGGGCAGAATCGGCACCAAAATCCTTGGAACCTTCCGATGAGTTGATTGACGTGCTGCTAAACGGAGCCCGTCAGAAGAGCAAAGTTGATCGAGAACGCAAAATGGCCATACTCGAAAAAGACATACGTCGACGTTAAGTGGAAGAAGTCGCGGTAGGGATGGATCACAAAACACCCCAACCAAACCAAATCACACCCTAAATGGGTGTATTCCATCGCGTGACAAATACACGTGCATACAGGATGAACAATGGACCGTAATGTCCTAAAACTAGCTATGGACCGCAATGTCCTAAAAGTAGCTATAGACCGAAACGTCCTTAAACTACTACAAACCCCCGGCATCCCCATGTTTACCACCGGAAGCCGGGAAGACAAACGTCTAGCCTGAATCTGGGGGCAGATGCTATTTGGTGCTATCCGTCCACCTCTCCGAAGATGCCAAGTTGATTTATGGCACCATGTATCGAAGGTTTAAACGGATGCGGCCGATGTAGCAGACTTCGTCAGATTCCCCCTCGTTTGAGGGGTTTTTTATTGTGGTGACGCTCTTCCCTGCAGGCGCAAGCCCCTGCAGTTAATTACGCTACCGCATCGCGGTAACAACTTTCTCCTTCTCCAGATGGTCACTTCGTGTCGTGGGTGTTTGTTTTGTTTGTGGTTGCCCGTGGATTGTATACGGAAACTAATTTATGTTGTCGCCCATAAGGGCGTGGATTAGTCCAAATCCGTATTTCTTAGATTTGGATTTGGTTTGGGTTTAAGGATACGTTAGTCTCATTTGGGACTAAGATCGATTTAAACGTATGTTAAGGATACGTTAGTCTAATTTCTAGACTAAGATCAACTTAACAGGATTATTTAGATCCAACAAGAGAGCATTTGGCCTCTGTTATTTAGTTTAGGGACATTGCGGTCGATTAGTTTAAGGACATTACGATCCAATGTTAGTTTAAGGACATCTCGGTCCAGGTTAAGGACATCATAGTCCATGAGTTTAAGGACCCCACAGTCCATAGTTTAAAGACATCGTAGTCTATGAAGTTTAAGGATATTGTAGTCCATGAGTTTAAGGACCCCACAGTCCGGTTTAGAGACATCGTAGTCTATAAGGTTTAAGGACATCGTAGTCCATGAGTTTAAGGACCCCACAGTCCGGTTTAGAGACATCGTAGTCTATAAGGTTTAAGGACATCGTAGTCCATGAGTTTAAGGACCCCACAGTCCGTAGAAATGTATGGTTGTCAGGACCCGTCACCTCTCTGAAGACGTTGAAGGATTACAACGACAGATATCAGAGGAGTAAAGAGATGTACCCTTGAACCGGTGTGAATTGGTTGAAAGATCTGTAGTCCAGCTTGGAACTAAGATCTGTTGAATATTCATGAGCAGATGGGCTCAATTGAATATAAGTTGAGGAATTATGGCCAGAATTGGGCTAAGTCCAATAAGATTAAAATGTTTTAACATTTTATTGTTCTGGGCTGTTGAGCCTTTATTTGGGCTGGGCCCTTTTAATAATGCAGAGCATCAGATCCTGACAATTTTTTGTCTTGTATTGAATGCATAGCATTCATCAGAACAATTTGTGTTCTGACAGTGTGCCACGTGGCACGCCAGGCGTTTTGTGCCAATTAAAGAGCGCATTGCGCTTCTGCCAAGTAGCGCACACGAAGAGGACATATGTTGCGCTTAGCGCTAAGCGCCAGTTTATAAGCGCATTGCGCTTTCAATTTGTGAGCGCGTTGCGCTAGTTTAGTGGTGCACCAGTGAGTGACACATGGCGCGCTTGGAGCTGAGCGCCAGCCCATGAGCGCAGTGCGCTGTTTCAAAAGCGCAAAGCGCAAGTTGTATCTGTGGTTGACACGTGGCACGTTTTGGCGCTGAACGCCGGTCCAAGGAGCGCAAAAGCGCAGTTCATGAGTGCAAGGCACTTTTCAGTAGCGCAAAGTGCATTTGATCAATTTATGATCAGAGAATAAGTTTATGTTCTCTTAAAATGAGGCTTTGCCTCAAGATTCAAGAACAATAGTTCTTTACCTTTGTAGATCAATGATCTGTGAATGAAGTAAGTACTTCTTTGTTGTTTGGTGAGATTTTTTATGTCTTTTATGAAAGACCTTGGTCTTTTTTAGATCTATGATCTTTTTTAGAAGATAATTCTTCTTTTCATGAGATGATTTCATCTCTGTGTTCAAGAATCATTCTTTACCTTGAAGAAATGATCTTCTTTTGCTAAAAGCTTGATTTTCTTTCTTTGAGTTTTCTCAAAGTTTGTAGGGGGGTCTCTCTATATCAGACTTGAAGTCTTGGGGACTTTATATTGGTCAAATTGATTTGATAAATCAGTTAAAGAGATCTTTCTCTGATTGATTTGGGGATGTTTCCCCACCGTTGGATCTTTGATCCTAGGGCTTCTGTTTTACAGAAGGTAATCTTCTTGTTTTAAAAAGATTGAGAAAATCTTTCCATAACAAAATTTTAATTCTGATTAATTAATGATTTATCATTATTAGATCTTTTGATCTATCGGGTGGGGAATTTTTTAATTCCGGCGCTGGCGCACCTTGCGCTAGCGCACCTACGTTTGACACGTGGCGCGCAGCGCACTTTGCACTAGCGCACCTACGTTTGACACGTTTGCGCGCAGCGCAGCGCACTTTGCGCTAGCGTACCAACGTTTGACGCGTGGCGCGCATCGCAGAGCGCAGCGCAGCCTGCACTAGCGCACCGATATTTGACACGTGGCGCGCAGCGCAGAGCGCTGGATCTGAAGCATTGCTTCAATTTTTTGAGTTTTGAATTTTAAAACAGAGCTTTGCTCTGATTGGGGGGAAACACCCCAGGCTGACGTGGTAAAAAAAACTGTACAACCACAAGCAAAATGGGCACGGATGAAAACCCGAAAGGGCTCCGTGAGTAAAAACAACAAGGCTAACAGCGATGTTTGTGAAAACCCGAAAGGGCGCAGACTCGTAAAAAATAAAAATAAAAAAGGTACGTCCATAAGCAAGATGGGCACGGATGAAAACCCGAAAGGGCAAATAGCAGGGCTACCGGCAAGTTTGTGAAAACCCGAAAGGGCGCAATCTCGTTAAAAGACACCTGCAAGGTCTTCTCAACCTTGTAAGGAGAAAACTACCTGCGTGAGATCCTTATAACTCGCAAAGGAGCAACACACTTAGGGATCCCCACGATTCCTATGGAGAAATTACACTTATGAGATCCTCACGACTCGTAAGGAGAACCCTCTTACGAGACCCTCACGGCTCATAAGATTCAAAAGCCTTAAACTACAGTGATCTGAACCTGTTTTTAAGCCATCACCTTTCCCAAAATGCCCTGCAAGCGGTTCAATATTGACCCTTGTATACAATCCATGGGCACGAATAAATATTTCCCCAACAGAGTCCCACCAGCAATGAGTGATATCATCGCATGGTGAACGACCCTTGTAAGTCCTCTCGACTTATAAGGAGAAAAATTCTCTCGCGAGATCCTTACAACTCTCAAGAGAAAACACACTTAGGAATGCTCACGACTCCTAAGGAGAAAATATGCCTACGGGATCCTCACGACTCGTAGGGAGAAAGGTCTTTATGAGACTCTCACGGCTCATAAAGTTGAAAAGTCTTAGGTGGCAGATCCTAACACTGTCTCCTAAGCCATCATTTCCCTACAGGTGAGTCCATACTGACCCCTGTATACAATCCATGGGCATAAACGAAGAGGGAACCACATGTCCCAACAAACTCTACCAAAAGGAGAGTCAGGTCTCGGCGGAAATATCTGCATACCAGAAGACCAACACGGCGTTCCTTCTCAACTCCAGCAGGATGCAGAGGCAACGTCAACAACCGACCTCAAGGTCGCAACGAAGCGGAGCCATGGCAAAGTCCCTAGTTCCAAATCTCGACGACCACCTCTACAGCCTAGAGACCAACAACGGCGTTCCTCCTCATGCCAACAGAGCGCGGACACGACATCAACAAACGGGGCCGTGGCAAAGTCCCTAGTTCCAAATCTCGACGGTTCACAGACAGCCTAGAGACTACCCCGGAACCATGGCAAAGTCCCCTAGTTCCAAATCTCGACGGTTCACAGACAGCCTAGAGATCACCAACGGCGCTTCTCCTCACTCCAGCAGGATGCAGATGCGACGTCAATAAACGACCCCCAAGGAAATCAGTGTCCTTGACAAATATCTCTATTCAGGGAAAATAACGTCCTTGACGAGAAACCTCTCGATTCGCGTCGACCTGCGAGAAAATCAGTGTCTTTACAGGAATACCTCGATTCGTTTCAACCCCAAGGAAATTAGTGTCCTTGAAAAATATCTCGATTCAGGGAAATCAGCGTCCTTGACGAGAACCTCTCGATTCGCGTCGACCCGCAAGGAAATCAGTGTCTTTGCAGGAATACCTCGATTAATTTCAACCCCAAGGAAATCAGTGTCCTTGACAAAGATCTCGATTCAGCGAAATCAACGTCCTTGACGAGAACCTCTCGATTCGCGTCGCCCCACAAGGAAATCGGTGTCTTTGCAGGAATACCTCGATTCGTTTCAATCCCAAGGAAATCAGTATCCTTGATAAATATCTCGATTCAGGAAAATCAGCGTCCTTGACGAGAACCTCTCGATTCGCGTCGACCCACAAAGAAATCAGTGTCTTTGCAGGAATACCTCGTTTCAACCCTAAGGAAATCAGTGTCCTTGACAAAGATCTCGATTCAGGGAAATCAGCGTCCTTGACGAGAACCTCTCGATTCACGTCGACCTGTAAGGAAATTAGTGTCTTTGCACGAATACCTCGATTCGTTTCAACCCCAAGGAAATCAATGTCCTTGACAAAAAGCTCGATTCAGGGAAATCAGTGTCCTTGATGAGAACATCTCGATTCGTGTCGACCCGCAGAGAAATCAGTGTCTTTGTAAGAATACCTCGATTCGTCTCAACTCTGAGGAAATCAGGGTCCTTGGCAAAACCTCAATTCAGGGAAATCAATGTCCTTGACGAGAACAACTCGATTCACGTCGACCCACAGAGAAATCAGTGTCTTTGCAGGAATACCTCGATTCGTCTCAACTCCGAGGAAATCAGCGTCCTTGGCAAATATCTCGATTCAGGGAAATCAGCGTCCTTGACGTGAACATCTCGATTCGCGTCGACCCGCAGAGAAATCAGTGTCTTTGCAGGAATACCTCGATTCGTCTCAACCCCAGGGAAATCAGTGTCCTTGGCAAGATCTCGATTCAGGGAAATCAGCATCCTTGACGAGAACCTCTCGATTCGCGTCGACCCTTAAGGAAATCAGTGTCTTTGCAGGAATACCTTGATTCGTCTCAACCAGCAGGGAAATCGGTGTCCTTGACAAATATCTCGATTCAGGGAAACCAGCATCCTTGGAAAGAACCTCGACTCGCGTCGACCCGCAAGGAAATCAGTGTCTTTGTAGGAATTTCTCGATTCGACTCGACCCCAGGGAAATCAGTCTCCTTGGCAAGACTTCTCGATTTAGGGAAATCAGCGTCCTTGGCGAGAACCTCGATTCGCGTCGACCCGCAAGGAAATCAGTGTCTTTGCAGGAATCTCTCGATTCGTCTCGACCCCAGGGAAATCAGCGTCCTTGGCAGAACCTCTCGATTCAGGGAAATCAGCGTCCTTGGCGAGAACCTCTCGATTCATTTTGACCCGCAAGGAAATCAGCGTCTTTGCGAGAATCTCTCGATTCGTCTCGACCTGCGGGGAAATTAGTGTCCCTACGCATAAGAAAATTCTTTTGTGGGATCCTTACGATTCTAGAGAGAAAACGCACTTAGGAGTCCTCACGACTCCTAAGGAGAAAAGACACCTACGGGATCCTCTCGACTCATAGGGAGAAAAGTCTTTATGAGACCCCTACGGCTTATAAAGTTGAAAAGTCTTAGGCGGCAAATCCTAACCCTGTTTCCTAAGCCATCGCTGCCCTACAAGCAGGTCCAAACTGACTCTTGTACATTATTCACGGACCATACTCACCCAAGTCGAATATCGACAAGGAGGGAAACAACCACTTACGAATCCTCTCGACTCATAGGGAGAAAAGTTTTTAAGAGACCCTCATGGCTCATAAAGTTGAAAAGTCTTAAGCGACAGACCTGAACCTGTCTCCTAAGCCATCACTGCCCTGCAAGGAGGTCAAGATGGACTATCTTTGGGCCACACTCTCCGAAGTCGAACATCGACGAGGAGGGGAACAACCATTTACGAGTCCTCTCGACTTGTAAAGGGGAAAATTTCTTTTATGAGATCCTTACGACTCTCAAGAGAAAATACACACTTAGGAATCCTCACGATTCCTAATGAGAAATTACACCTATGAGATCCTCTCGACTCATAAGGAGAAAAAACCTTCTTGAGACCCTTACGACAAATGAAGATGAAAAAAGTCTTAGGCTATAAGAATCCTAAACTTGTCTTCTAAGCCATCAATTCAATGGCCATGCATAACTCTGCACTACTTCATCTATGTACATACTTACGTGGGAAAAGTGGTGGGGGGCATTTTTTCCTTCCAAAAATTTCTGCGCAAAAGAGCCCAAGGTATCAAATGACAGCGATACGCTTAAGAAAATACAAAGCAGTATTTTCCGGGTTGTATTTTGATAAACTCTTGAATGATAACCAACCAAATTCTGATGGTATTGAAAGTGTCTCGAAAAATCCTTCGATTTGATATATTATGGGCCTCATAATTCATTCGGGATCAAAAATTATGAGCAAATGTGTTTTACACGTGTAATCTAAGTAATGCTCTACTACATGGGGGATATATTTTTAGTCCCACATCAGGAAAAAGAGAGATCTCTTATCTACCACTCCTATATAAATAAGAGGGGATACCTCTTAGAAAAGGTAGAGAATTCAATTCTCAAAGGAGATTAGTTCTCCATAGGAGCTTGCTCCCCCCATAATGCGCATATGCTCAAGCGCTACATGCAACGCATGTGCGCCCGCTACTTGCACACCACGTGCAACGCATGTGTGCCCACCACGTAGAGAGAATTCAATTCTCAAAGGAGATTAGTTCTCCATAGGAGCTTGCTCCCCCAATAATGCGCATATGCGCAAGCGCCACGTGCAACGCACGTGCGCCCGCTACGTGCGCACCATGTGCAACGCACGTGTGCCCACCAAGTAGAGAGAATTCAATTCTCAAAGGGGATTAGTTCTCAATGGGAGCTTGCTCCCCCCATAATGCGCATATACGCAAGCTCCATGTGCGCTGCGTGCAAACATGTGCGCCCAACATGTGCGACGCACGTGCGCCCAACAGGTGCGACGCACGTGCGCGAACGCAAAGAAACCTTTTTCAGCAGCGAGAAGCTTAAGCTCCAGCCTGTTCTCCCCTCCTGATGAGTGGGACATGGTTAAAAGGGTACATCCCTCCACACCTTCGATATATGGCGCTGTAATCTCTCAGTATCGTCGGAGAGGTGGTGGGTCCCAACGACCAATGATCTTTCTTTCCAAAATAAAAAAAAGAAAGAAGAAACAGGGAGGAACCCCCCCCACACACACACACAAACTTTGAGAAATTTAGAAGAAGTATTTTTTCAAGGTAAATAAAACAGAGAGATAAAATCATCTCATAAGAGAAGAAGAACCTATTTCTTTTTCTAGATCATAGATCTATAAGACCGAGGTCTTTCACAAAAGAGATCATAGTATCTCATCATAAAAAGTGAGAGGAAAGAATTTAATTCTCTTCAGATCATAGATCTATAAAATGAAGACGAATTCTTTCACAAGAACAGAAGTGATTGTAAAATCTTCTATTAAAATAAGAACTTAGTTCTTAGATCTATGAGACAAAGTCTCCTATAAACGAGAGTTTAATTCTCAGAGCGCAGAACTGATCAAAGTTGCCTAAAAAGAGCCTTAGCGCTCTAATTGAAAAGAAGCGCCTTAGCACTCCAAGACTGGCGCACAGCGCCACAGCACTCCTAGCGCTCTAATTTAAAGAAGCGCCTCAGCGATCCAAGATTGGCGCACAGCGCTGCAGCGCTCCAAGCGTTGTTTTAAAAGGAGCGCTCTGCACTCATTTGCTGGCGCTCAGCGCCAAGCACACCACGTGCTCCTCACGTGTGCGCTCTTTCACAAGAAGCGCTCAGAGCCAAGCGCACCACGTACTCTTCACGTGTGTGCTATCTCACAGAAAGCACTCTGCCCTCATTGACAGGCGCTCAGCGCCAAGCGCGCCACGTGCTCCTCACGTGTGCGCTATCTCATATAAAGCGCCTTAGCGCTCTGAATCTGTAGCTCAGCGCCAAGCGCACCACGTGCTCCTCACGTGTGCGCTGAGGGAACATAAATTGTTCTTTAAATAAAACCCTAGAGCTATGTTGAGTGCTCAACACTCAATAAAAAACAAAAAGATTGTCAGAACCCAAACCAATACTCAGCATTGTTAAATGTTCAACATTTTAGCTGAGTGAGCCGAACCCAAGTTGGCCACAGATCCCTCATTTAGATTAATTGAGCCCATATGCTCATAAATATTTTTAACTGATCTTAGTCCCAAACTCGACTGCAGATCTCCCAATGAACATTGGTTCAAGGGTACATCTCTCCATACCTCTGATATACGTCGTTGTAATTCCTCAACGTCTTCAGAGAGATGGAGGGTCCCAATAACCAATAATTTTTTGTGCATCCCCAAACGGTTGAACCAAAACCAAATAGACTATGACGTCTTTAAACTGGACTATGATGTCCTTAAACTTTACGGACTGTGGGGTCCTTAAACTCATGGACTATGATGTCCTTAAACTTTACGGACTGTGGGGTCCTTAAACTCATGGACTATGATGTCTTTAAACTTTATAGACTATGGGGTCCTTAAACTCATAGACTACGATGTCTTTAAACTTTACAGCCTATGACGTCTTTAAACTGGACTATGATGTCTTTAAACTACTATGGACCGCAATGTCCCTAAACTAAAACAATAGAGCCCAAATGATCTTTTGTTGGATCTAAATGATCATGTTAAGTAGATCTTAGTCTAAAATGAGACTAACGTATCCTTAACAACCATTTAAGTTGATCATAATCTCAAATGAGATTAACGATCCTTAAATCAATTCAACTACAGATCCCTCAACTGACATTGGTTCAAGGGTACATCTCATCACACCTCTGATACATGTCGTTGTAACTCTTCAACGTCTTCAGAGAGGTGGTGGGACCCGACAATCAATAAACCCAATGGACCGCAATGTCCTTAAACTAAAACAATAGAGCTCAAATGCTCTTTTGTTGGATCTAAATGATCTTGTTGAGTAGATCTTAGTCTAAAATTAGACTAACGTATCCTTAACAAACGTTTAAGTTGATCTTAGTCTCAAATGAGATTAACAATCCTTAAACCCAACCCCAAACCCAAATCTAAGAAAATACGGATTTGGACTAATCCACGTCCTACGGGCGACAATATAAATTAGTCTCCGTATACAATCCACGGGCAACCAAAAACAAAACAAACATACACGACACGAAGTGACCATCTGGAGAAGGAGAAAGTGGTTACCACGATGCGGTAGCGTAATTAACTGCAGGGGCTTGCGCCTGCAGGGAAGAGCATCCCCACAATCAAAAACCCCTCACAATGAGAGGGAATCTGACGAAGTCTGCTACATCGGCCGCATCCGTCTAAACCTCCGATACACAGTGCCATAAATCAACTTGGCATCTTCGGAGAGGTGGACGGATAAAAACAAATAGCATCTACCCCCAAATTCAGGCAAGACGAACCTACGCGGTCTCTTCCCCGGTTTTCGGTGGCGAACAGCGGCTTCCAGCGAGTCTGTCCAATTGCGTGCCTAAGTTGAAACGAATGCTGCACGGCTGAAAGCTATTTTTGAAGACCTTCAACGATGTATTTCTGACGGGCTGGCGCTGAGGCAGAAGCTTGACTTCACTGCGCGGGTTACGCAGAGTTGCGAAGCTGCTCAGCAGGAAATCGATAAGAAGCTTTCATCCTGTTTGCAGCAACGGGCTCGAATTGAAGCGGAGTTGGCCGCGGTTGCTGACCATGAAAAGGAGTTGAGAGGAGTGCGCGAGCAGCTTGCTAACTTACTAAAGATGCCTCCTTCTCAGTAATCACCTTTGTATCGACAGAAAATTTGTAATCTATGAATAACATGCATTCATTTGCATTCATCATTTCATTTTTTTATTCTTTTATGTGATGTATCTGTACTCATTTAAATTCATGAATAAAAGGCACATTTTATCTCATATTATCACTTTCTTTACTTTGCTACGTTGTTGGCGTGTTACTTTAGTAAATGTAGCCCATAGATAGTAGACAACGGTCCATATTAACCTCCTTGTAGGGTAGCGATGGCTTAGGAAACAGGTTCAGATCTGCTGCCTAAGACTTTTCAACTCTATAAGCCGTGAGGGTCTCATAAAGACTTTTCTCCCTACGAGTCAAGAGGATCTCGTAGGTGTAGATTCTCCTTAGGGGTCGTGAGGACTCCTAAGTGTGTTTTCTCGAGAATCATAAGGATCCCACAAGAGAATTTTCTTTATGCGCAGGGATACTAATTTCTTCGCAGGTCGAGACGAATCGAGAAATTCTCGCAAAGACACTGATTTCCTTGCGGGTCGAAACGAATCAAGAGGTTCTCGCCAAGGATGCTGATTTCCCTGAATCGAGAGGTTTTTGCCAAGGACACTGATTTCCCTGGAGGTTGAGACAAATCGAGAGATTCCTGCAAAGACACTGATTTCCTTGCGGGTCGACTCGAATCGAGAGGTTCTCGCCAAAGATGCTGATTTCCCTGAATCGAGGGGTTCTCGCCAAGGATGTTGACTTCCCTGAATCGAGAGGTTTTTGTCAAGGATGCCGATTTCCCTGAATCGAGAGGTTTTTGCCAAGGACACTGATTTCCCTGGAGGTCAAGACGAATTGAGAGATTCCTGCAAAGACACTGATTTCCTTCCGGGTCAACTCAAATCGAGAGGTTCTCGCCAAGGATGCTGATTTTCCTGAATCGAGAGATTTGTGCCAAGGACACTGATTTCCCTAGAGGTCGAGACGAATCGAGAGATTCCTGCAAAGACACCGATTTCCCTGCGGGTCGGCGCGAATCGAGAGGTTCTCGCCAAGGATGCCGATTTCCTTGAATCGAGAGGTTTGTGCCAGGGACATTGATTTCCCTGGGGTCGAGACGAATCGAGAGATTTCTGCAAAGACACTGATTTCCCTGTGGGTCGATGCAAATCGAGAGGTTCTCGCCAAGGATGCTGATTTCCCTGAATCGAGAAGTTTGTGCCAACGACACTGATTTTCCTAGGGTCGAGACGAATCGAAAGATTCCTGCAAAGACACTGATTTCCCTGCGGGTCGACGCGAATCGAAAAGTTCTCGCCTAAGGACGCTGATTTCCCTGAATCGAGAGGTTTGTGCCAAGGAAACTGATTTCCCTAGGGTCAAGACCAATCGAGAGATTCCTGCAAAAACACTGATTTCCCTGCGGGTCGACGCGAATCGAGAGGTTCTCGCCAAAGGATGTCGATTTCCCTAAATCGAGAGGTTTGTGCCAAGGACACTGATTTCCCTGGGGTCGAGACGAATCGAGAGATTCCTGCAAAGACACTGATTTCCCTGCAGGCCGACGCGAATCGAGGGGTTCTCGCCAAGGACGCTGATTTCCCTGAATCGAGTAGTTTTTGAGTTGATTTGATTCCGAGATGGAGCATTGATCCGGTGGGGAGGTCATTGGTTGAATTTTTTCCGAGACAGCGTATTGTTCTGACGGGGAGGTCATTGGCTGTCTTGCTCCGCTTTCTGCGGTGTCAGGGTTGACTTGCTCTGCTTTCCGCAGTGTCTGGGTTGACTTTCTCCGCTTTTCGCGGTGTCTGGGTTGACTTGCTCCGCTTTCTATGGTGTCGGGGTTGACTTGCTCCGCTTTCCGTAGTGTCTGGGTTGACTTGCTCCACTTTCTGCGGTATCGGGGTTGACTTGCTCCGCTTTCTGCGGTTTCAGGGTTGACTCTAGGTTGTCTGTGAACCGTGGAGTCTTAGAACTAGAGACTTTGCCGTGGTTTCGATTGGTGGTGTCGCGTCCGTATCTTGTTGGAATGAGGAGAAACGCTATTGTTGATCTCTAGGCTGTAGATGTGGCCTTTGAGATCTAACTCTCCATTTGAAAGAGCCCAGTGGGGAAATGTAGTTCCCTTTTTGTTTATGCTCATGGATTGTATACAGGGGTTAGTATGGACTCACCTGTAGGGCAAAAGTTTCATCTCTTTTTTTTCCTTCCGCGATGCTCTATCATTTCAGCTTTTTATATCGCGAAAGTCGCGATTGCCCAATCATTTCGGCTATTTTTCGCGGTGCCCAATCATTTCGGCTATTTTTTTCTTTTTAGCCGCTGCTTTTTATTGCGAGTTGCCCAAACATTTCGGCTATTTCATATGCATTTTTGGCTCGCTGATTTTATTGTGAGTTTGGAACTTGAGATCTGACACCAATCTTAGCATCAGTATCGCTGCGACTGGAATATGGCCAGGAGCGAATCATCACTTGCCGTGAAAGGACTTGGAATTTGTTACCGATTTAGGCATCAGCATCGCTACAACTGGGATATTGCCAGGAGCGAATCATCATTTGCCTTCGCCGCTATCGAACAAAGGTGGCTTAGTAGACAGGGTTAGGGACCTGACGACTAAGGCTTTTGACTTCGTGAGCCATAAGGGTCTCATAAAGGTATTTTTTCCTACAAGTCGTGAGGATCTCGTAGGTGTAATTTCTCCTTAGGGGTCATGAGGACTCCTAAGTGCGTTTTCTCTTGAGAGTCGTAAGGATCTCACAAGAGCATTTTCTCCTTGCAAGTCGAGAGGACCTGCAAGTATTGTTCACCAAATAGGGCAATTTCACACCATTGGTGGAACTGGGCGAGGGAACGCTTATTTATGCCCATGGATTGTATACAAGAGTCAATATTAACCGCCTATTAGGTAATTTAGGGGATATGATTGCTTAAGAATAGGTTAAGGTCTCTGTATCTTAAGACTTTTGAATCTTGTGAGCCATGAGGGTCTCATAAGGGAATTCTCCTTACGAGTCGTGAGGATCTCGTAAATGTAATTTCTCCTTAGGAATCATGGGGATCCCTAAGTGTGTAGCTCCCTTGTGAGTCGTAAGGATCTCATGCAGGTATTTTCTCTTTACAAGGTCGAGAGGACCTTGCAAGTGTGCAAGAATTTTTTTACGAGTCTGCGCCCTTTCGGGTTTTCACAAACTCGCCAGTAGCCCTGATGTTTTTACTCACGGAGCCCTTTCGGGTTTTCATCCGTGCCCATTTCGCTTATGGACGTACCGTTTTTTTTAGCCGCGTTAGCCTAAGGATTGTTCCCTGATTAAAAATCAGGAGAAGCTTCAGAAGAGGCATCACGTGCTCACACGTGACCAGTTGTCACGTGTTGGCACGTGACATTTAAAGCAGCGGCAAAAAGCACATTCATCCCCTGATTAAAAATCAAAAAAAGCTTCAGAAGAGGCATCACGCACTCACACGTGACCAGTGGTCACCTGTTGGCACGTGATGGTTAAGCAGCGGCCAGAGAACAGAGCGCAGAAGGGAAGCCCATTTCAGGGATCACGTGCCTACACGTGACCACGGGTCACGTGGCCACACGTGACCGGCTTTAAGAGCCTTATTCTTTAACAGAATTAAATTCTGAGAAGAGATCATTCAAATCTTTCCAAACAGAGAATGATTATTTGGAACCGTTGGATTAAAAATCTAAAGGTGATTAAATATCACCTATTTATGGAAAAATCTTGAACTTGGAAAAATTTCCCCCCTAAATCTAACTGAGATAACAAAGAGATATCTTTGGATTTAAAATCCAATGATGAATAAAATTCACTTAACAATCTAAAGGCCCAGATTAATGATGAAGATAAATCAAATCTCTGAATATACAAATCAAATCTCTCAATGACAGATTTACTAAGCAAATTGATTCTCTTCCTTCTTCTATAAATAGGAACTAAGAAAAGAAGAGAAGGGACCTTTTTTTTTTGAAGACCTTTTTCTAAAACTTTTTTCTGAAACCTTGAGACCTTTGGATCTTTTTCTTTTGATATACATATAGAGAGAGAGATAGAGCCTTTGATTCGCTGCAAAAAGGAAAACTTTAGGTAAGAAAAGAAAAGGGAGGCTTCAAAGGAGAATTTAATTCTCAAAAGAGTTTAACTCTTGTATATATATAAAAAAAAAGAACTTAGTTCTTTCTCTGGTTGAGGATCTGCAAAGTGCAAATCTCCCCATGAATTGAGAATTTAATTCTCATTGGGTTGAGATCCTGCCATGCAGATCTAAAACATAGAAGAGGGACTGAGTTTAGAGAATTTAATTCTCACTAAATGATAGAAATTCAATTCCTTTAAGATAAAATTAGGGTTTAACCCTATGTTACGGGAATTTAATTCCTTCAAAAATGAACAGAACTAGGGTTTAACCCTAATTGAGAACATAATTCTCTCAAACTCACAGGAATTTAATTCCCTTAAGAAAAGAAATTAGGGTTTAACCCTATTTAAGAATATAATTCTTCAGAAGAAAATAGGAATTTAATTCCTCTAAAGTTTGTTGTTAGGGTTTAACCCTATGAAGAATTTAATTCTTAAAAGATGAACAGATCTTTAAAACATGCAAAGGACCAGAGTCACGTGCTACCACGTGACCCCTGCAAAGATCCACAGAAAAGAACTTTGAAGCAAACACCTCACGTGTTACCACGTGACTCTTGCAAAGATCCATAAAAAAGAACTTTGAGGCAATGCCTCACGTGCCCCACGTGATCTCTAAAGCACACAGAGAAAAAGGCAAAAGAAACAGAAAAGAGCTCTAGGGAGCCCTCACGTGTCAACACGTGACCCCTAATGAACATTCTAACAGATTAAAGCGTGAGCCCCCATCACGTGCCCACACGTGATGGCTTTCAGAATTAAAAGTGTTAAACACTTATCTGTAGGACAAAATAAAGGGAAGCAGAGCGCTCTCACGTGCTACCACGTGACCCCTTGACTGAAGCTCTAACAGATAAACGCCCAAATTCTCATCACGTGACAGCACGTGATACTTCAAAGTGTATACTTTTGACTGAATAAAATAAGAAGAATCAGAGCGCTCTCACGTGTCCACACGTGACCCCTCTCTCCTTAGTGTTTAACACTAGTCTGGAGATTTTGTCCCCGGTGTTTAACACTGATTTTCTTAGTGTTTAACACTGATTGGAAAACTCTATTTGCAGTGTTTAACACTGATTTGCTTAGTGTTTAACACTAATTTGAAAACTATGTTCTCAGTGTTCAACACTGATTATCTTTTAGTGTTTAACACTAACTTGTTAATCTTATTCCCAGTGTTCAACACTGTTGGTCTCTAGTGTTTAATACTAGCTTTAGCCCAATTTGCTAAGTTTCCAGAGGCAAAGCCTCTCCTTCAATGAACCAACAGAGGGCCAATATCCCAAACATGATTGGACTTAGCCCAAGCTGGCCATAAGTCCTCAATTCAAACTTAACTGGGCCAATGGGCTTATAATATAATAATTAATCTTAGTTTCCAAATTAGACTGCAGATCACTTAATCTACCTTGGTTTAAGGGTACATCTCTTCACTCCTTTGATACTTGGCATTGTAATTCCTCAACGTCTTCAAAGAGGTGACGTGTCCCGATGACCATACATTGATACGGACTGTGGGGTCCTTAAACTCATGGACTATGAGGTCCTTAACCTTGACCGTAATGTCTTAAAACTAAACGCCGGACTGTGGGGTCCTTAAACCCATGGACTATGAGGTCCTTAACCTTGACTGTAATGTCTTAAAACTAAACGCCGGACTGTGGGGTCCTTAAACCCATGGACTATGAGGTCCTTAACCTTGACCGGAATGTCTTAAAACTAACAACGGACTATGACGTCCTTAACCTTGACCGTGATGTCTTAAAACTAACATCGGACTGTGGAGTCCTTAAATCCACGGACTACGACGTCCCTAACCTTGACCGCAACGTCTTAAAACTAACGCTGGACCGTAATGTCCTTAAACTACCTATTGACCGCAAAGTCACTAAACTAAACAACAGGGCTCCCCTAATCGCTCTCTTGTCGGATCTAAACGATCCCGTTAAGTCGATATTAGTCTAAAACTAGACTAACGTATCCTTAACAAACGTTTAAGTCGATCTTAGTCTCAAACGAGGCTAACGTATCCTTAAACACAATCCCCAAACCCAAATCTAAGATAATACGGATTTGGACTAGTCCACGCCCTACAGGCAACGACATAACTCAGTCTCCGTATACAATCCACGGGCAACCGAACACGAATCAAACACACACGACACGAAGTGATCATCTGGAGAAGGAGAAAGTTGTTACCGCAATGCGGTAGCGTAATTAACTGCAGGGGCTTGCACCTGCAGGGAAGAGCGTCCCCACAATCAAAAACCCCTCAAGCGAGGGGGAATCTGACGAAGTCTGCTACATCGGACGCATCCGTTTAAACCTTCGATACACGGTGCCATAAATCAACTTGGCATCTTTGGAGAGGTAGACGGATAGCACCAATTAGCATCTGCCCCGAATCTCAGGCAAGACCGTCCATATCTTGACCGCCATTCGGAGGGGAACAGATTCTGGCACGCCCGGTGGGACCTTTTCCTCTTTCCACTCCACACTTCGTGTGTCGTGATTCGCGAACCAATCGCGGTTTGCTAATGGTTGCCCTTGGGTTGTGAGGTACTAAGATTTGGCATTTTTCGTGGTGCAGAAAACAAAGGATCAATGGCGTTCAACTGCTCGAACTGCAAATGCAACCGACGCTCCACCTCACCTGGAGGTGTAGCATACGGACCGCGGGCTGCTTCCCTATTCACTATGCCTGTGGAGCAAGTGACTCAAGCTACTACCGGTATATTCTTTGGGACCATGCTCCCGCTGGTGAACATTGACATCCCAATGCCCATACCGGAAGCTTCGAAGAAGTCGGTCTTTGATCGACTTGCTACTCCCACGGCCCCTCTCAGCGGGTCGTCCAACTCCTCGATCTTCACCAGACTGAGCCTGAACTCCAAAGGGCCCGCCAAAAAGCCCATGATACCTGAGAAGGCCATCCCAAAGAAGACAGCTGCTCCCGAAGTCGTCAAGGCGGCTTCTACTGCCAAAGAGTCGGTCTTTGCAAGACTGGCTGTCCCAACTCCCGCTCCGGTTCGAAGGTCTGTCTTTGACAGATTGGATACTGCCACTCAAAAGACGTCAGTCTTCAAGAGGATGACACCGGCAGCAGCCCCTCCCCAGAACAGAGGGCAAGAAGAAGCCGTCGCTGAACCAATCCCAACAACCCGTCAAGCCCGACGTCGCCACTGGCGCAGAATAAGGAAGACTGAGGGAAACTCCCCCTCCGGACTAACTCCACCAGCTCCAACGGTGGAAATTAAGGCCGTTGTTCCAACCGGGAACAGCTTCGAGCTACTGAACAGGGTACGCAGAAATTCGCCAACTGCGGTTCTCAAAAGATCCCCTCCACCTGCGGAGAAGGTTACAGAAGCGAAGCCGGAATAGCCTCTTCAACGGCTGTCCTCCAAAATCTACAAGGTCTGGCGTCAAGTCCGAGACTCAGTAATTGATCAAGATTATCCCCGTCGACAGAAAAAGGCGCAAGCGCAGGGAGAAAAGAACCGTCACGTCAGACAACAAAGGACGACAACCGCTTGGGTGCCCGCTGCAACGGTTCCCTCCACGTCAACTACTCAAAAGAGAAGAAGGCCGGAGAAAGGCCCCAATCCTGCAGTAAAGGTCAAAGACAATAAGCCTAAACGCCCTAAGTCGGGGGACATGATGGTGCATATAGTATACATGGCACTTGGAAAAGAGGACAGCCGTGCATCCACGGGTCATAGACCGCTTACACAGTCAGTGACCAAAGCTCAGGAGAAACAACAGAAGCTCCAAGAAATGATGAACGCGATGGCCGCACTCACTGGGACGAAAGAAAACCCCGAAGCGTCATATAATCAACGCCAGGAACAAGAAACCGACACTAAATTCCTTCATAGGATATTAGAGAAGAAGGATAAAGAGGTTGCTGAACAAGCAGCCAATATACAACGAATGGCCGTTCTGTTCTAGGACATGGTGGGTATGATGATCCAACAAGAGCCTCCTACTGAAGATCCTCCAATCGTTCTTGAAGACGACAGGGGAGAAACGTCAAATCCTCCGCCCGCTCTGTCAACAGCCAAGGAAGAGACAATCTCCAAGGCTGACCTGGATGAATACATAGCCCAACAGATACGCGTTCACCAGGCGACAGAGGCAGCTGGTCAAGTTGTCAGGACGGGACGACCATATCCGAGCTGGTATGACCAGATCAAGTACCCGCCGGGCTACACAATACCGAAATTCCACGTCTACAAGGGGATGGGCAATCCCCATCAACATGTGGCCCAGTTCAGGGTGCTTTGTGGCAACACTGGTGGCGACGATAAGCTCTTGCTTCGCCAATTCATCGGCAGCTTGTCAAAAACAGCGTTCGAATGGTATTCTGAGCTCCCGAACGATTCCATCAAGACGTTCGCTGAAATGGAATTGCTATTCACTCAGCGATTTGCGAGCGCCGGCGAACATACCCCGATAACGGCATTGATTAATACCAGGGTGAAACCAGGAGAGACGTGGGTCCAGTATGCTATACGCTGGCGAAACTTGTGGTCGAAATGCGAACAACGCATTGAGGAAGCGCCCGCGGTGGGCATGTTCGTGGGTACCCTAGATCCTCATGCAACTATCTCACAGTTCATGATGTTTTTTAAGCCCACCACGTTCCAGGCTTTGATCGACAAGTTGGCCCAGAAGGACCAGATGGGTCACAGACCGTCTCCCCCGAAGCCAGAACCTCGGAATGACAAGGGTAAAGGGAAGGCAACCTTCGTTGCGAACGCTCAACAGCAACCCAGTGCCCCAAAGCTGGCGGATCAGCTGGAAGAAAGACAGCGGTATTCCAATGAAAAAATGAAGCGCCCCTACTCATTCCCGCGGGATAAGACGAAGAGGCTATTCGAACTGTCAATACGCAACAGATTTATCAACTTGCCAAACCCAAGGCGACCGCCGCAACCCAGTGAGGTGAATAACCCTAACTACTGCCCTTACCATCAAACAGTAAGCCATCCGATTGAAGATTGCTTCGTCTTCAAAGGATGGATTGAAGATCAATACCTGCAGGGCAAGTTTGCGCTGTCCGAAAAGTGGAAGGTGAACCCGCTACAACCTCACACTGCTAAGAAGACGGACACACTGGGGGCAACTTATTCTTTCATTGAAGAAGCTCCATGGGAGGTCGTGCTTTTAGCAAAAACCAAAAGAATGCTGAACGAGCTCCAAGCATGCCCGGCAGTCAGGTGGAGGAACCCGCTAGAACCCCAGATCATAGAAGAGATGCTGAAGCCGCGCCCAACTCCAAAGATCAGTGGTGATGGCCCGGGCACTCACAACCAGCCGTCGAAATAATTAAAGAAAAAGAAGAAGAAAGCTAAGAAGCCCGTGAAGCCTGGCAACAAGCGCACAGACTTACAGAAACAGATCGACGCGCTGGAGGAGTACAATCAAAAGGTGCGGACTCCCATCATACTCCAAGAGTTCCTCAACCATGTCTTTCAGGGGGAAGATAATGGAGAAAGCTCGTCGGATGAATCCGAGGGATATGTGGCGAGTTGTCATGTGATCTCCCACTCGTTTACGGACGATGAAAAAACTCCTGGCACTAAGAAACTGGGGGCAGAGTTTGAACCGGAGCTTGTGTGGCCAACAGACGAAATGATCGACGCCTTTCTAGACGAGATTTGTTTGAAAAGTAAAGCCGACCAAGAGCGTGAGATGGCCGCATCAGAAGGAGAAAAACGCAGGCGATTAAACGAAAGAGTCGAGGTACTCCCGCTAGATCGAAAGGCACCCGACACGGATAAAAACATATTCAAGACGAGGAAAAGGTTTGCCAAAGCCATGTCAATAGGAATGAAACTGCCACCCTCGGAAGAAAACACGCTCGATGGGGCGGAGAGGCACCCTAATTACTGCTCATATCATCGGAAGATTTCACACCCCACTGAGGAGTGCGACGCTTTTAAGACATGGTGGCAGGGATATGTTGCTCATCGGCAGCATTTTAAGCAAATGAAATGCAGAACTCGTCGGGAGCAGAGAAGTATGACCAAAGGACACAAAAGAACTACCGGTAACTGTTACACGGTCAACGCCGGGGGATCGCAAGTGCTCACATTCGGGAGCGATTCTGATGAGGAGCTGGCTCTTAGCCCCCTCTTTAAAGAGTCCACCTCGGGAAAAGAGGAAGAACCAGAGGCCTGCGAAAACATTCAGCTGCGCAATCGCACGCTTCCCGAAAAGAATCTCGGACCCGCAACTAGAAAAGATAAGGGAAAGGAAAAGGTCGCTGAGGATATCGCCTTAGATGACCAAGTTATGAAAGAGCTGACTACCAAGGACCCGCCTAAGAAGAGTAAGGTGGACTACAACATCCTAGCGCACCTGAGAAAGCTACCCTCGCAGCTCAGCATTCTCGACGCCCTCCTATTATCAAAGGAAGTGAGAGATTCATTGATCAAGGCGCTACAAGAGCCCGAACAATTCCAAGCCTTCCTCGCCGAAGAAAGGATGAAGGATGAACTGGAAGAAGTGCACACGGCCGATATCACTTTAGGTGATGAAGACCTGCTCCTTGGGACGTGCGACCACAACCGTCCCCTATACATCTCTGGATATTCCCACGATATAAAGATAGGCAAAATCTTGGTTGACAATGGGTCTTCCGTTAATCTCCTCAACGTGCGGGTGTTAAAGGAAATTTGCATGAGCGTCCAGCACCTTGCTCGGGACAAGATCACCATCTCCGGGTTCGACTCCCAATCATCAAGAACTCTTGGGTCTGTGATATTGACGCTACGCTTTGGGCTACTCTTCACGGACATTAAGTTTCATGTCACAGATGCCAAGACATGTTACAATGCTCTGCTCGGCCGACCTTGGTTACACGAGTACAACATCATCCCTTCTACGCAACATCAGTGTATGAAGTATTTCAAGGATGGTCTCGAATATACCGTAACAGGTGAACTAAACCCATTCTCCATGAACGAAGTCCGCAAATACGAAGATGCAAAGTACTTCTTGCTAGATTTCGAGGATACAGAGAGATGTCGCAAACCGGAGAACAAAGCCGCTGCCACCATTCCTGTTTTCGGGAGTAATACCGAAAAAGAAGAAGAGATAGTTTACTCTGGGCCGTCTCGACGCAATGACCCTGGAACGTCCGCCCCCGTATTGATCTTCGGAAGTGACTCGGAAGATGAGGTTAATGTTGTGTTCTCTAGTCAGCCACCAATACAAGAACTCCTCGGTGATGATCGGAGTTTTAAAATCACCATGATCCCGCCGGAGCACTACAAAGATCTTGACGCGCTTGGAGCTCACAACGTGCAAGACCTGCAGACGTTTTACGTCCCTCCCAAGCGAAAAGGCGAAAAGGCGATCCTATTCTATCGGTCCTCGGAAACAAGAGTGGAGAAAAAGATCTGGCATGGCACGGATTCTACACTTGACAACCTTCAACCCATCCGTTTGCCCAGATATTACACAAACGGATTGAAAAGGCTATTGAAGCGCCAAGGGTACCCTTAAAACAGACTACGCGACAAGCTCGATTCTATTACAGGATTTGGGATGTCCGTGGGACTTAGCGCAAATTTCCCAACGGGGGAATGGAAACGCTTGGGCTTGGATACATGAGAGCCGGAAAACGGGAACGGGTCTACGGTAGCTACGCCATATATACCTTCGAAACTGCCAACCCCTCATCGGAACTGGATCCCGCGATTGAAGTCCCGAGTCCATCATTTGAAGAGCAAATGGACAAGCTTATCAGGAAAGCGGGTCAAAAAGCTCGGGACGATCATAATCGCGAAATGGCCATTTACAAGAAAGCCAGGACGCAACGCCTTTTTCAACAGGCTGCGAAAGATGAAAATGCTCCTCCCTATCAATCTGTTGTGCAAAAGGCCCGACGCAAAGGTAGAGACAAGTCAAAGAGCAGAAAAGGCGTTCAACAGCGACAAAGCGGGACCAAGAAGTCATGTGATCGGGTATTGTGCAGACCGGATTTGTTCCTCATGAAGAAGATGAGTCGAGCGTATTCGTTCCCTCAAGACAAGACACGGAAGATACTTGACCTCGCTGTAAAACATCAAATGATTACACTTCCGAAGTCTAAACACCCTGAGCAAGCTAATGAGGTCTCTCATCCGGGCTATTGCTCTTATCACCGAGCCATAGGACACCCTATTGAAGACTGCTTCACCTTCAAGAACTGGGTCGAAGACCAATACCAGCGAGGCAGATTTGTTCTATCCGACAGCTGGAGGGTAACGCCGCCACAAAAGCACGAACCCAAAGCCACAAGAGCAGAACCAGATCCATATCGGTCTTAGAAGCGAGCTCGTACCTGTCGTATGATAACGATATCAAAAGAAGAGCTCAAGAATATGGACGACTTCCCCTGGTGCTTCGAAAACAATGACGACGAGGTAATCTCAGAATTTCCACCAGCACCGAAATAGCTGGAAGATGGTATACATACTACTGCAGATAACCTCAAGAAGATTGAGTTGGGGACGGCGAACGACCCACGACCGACATTCGTCAGCGAGTTGCTATCTGAAGAAAGGGTGGCCGCGTTAAAAGACATACTTATGCAGCATAGAGATTGCTTCGCATGGAACTATTCTGAAATGCCAGGGCTAGATCCAGAAATTGCGGTGCATAAATTGGCAATATCCCCAGACGTCAAGCCAGTCAAACAGGCGCCGAGAAGAATGCGGCTCGAGCTTGAGATGAGCATCAACGCTGAAGTCAAGAAGCTGATCGATTCTGGGTTTATCCAAGAAGTTCAATATCCTGACTGGATCGCCAACATCGTCCCAGTAATGAAGAAAAATGGGACAGTGCGCATATGCGTGGACTTCCGGGATCTCAATAAAGCCTGCCCGAAGGATGATTTCCCAGTGCCAGTCACAGAGCTGATGATAGATAACACGTCCACTCATGAGGTTTTCTCCTTCATGGACGGCTCATCAGGATATAATCAGATAAAGATGCATCCCGAAGACCAGAAGCATACCGCTTTTCGGACCCCTCTGGGAATATTCTGCTATAAGGTGATGCCCTTCGGTTTAAAGAACGGCGGTGCCACCTATCAAAGGGCCATGACAAAGATCTTCGATGACCTTATACATGAAATCGTCGAATGCTATATCGACGACCTCGTCGTGAAAAGCAAATCGTACGAGGAACATCTCGAGCATCTGAAGACCGTATTTCAACGCCTTCGGCAATACAACTTGAAGATGAACCCCCTCAAATGCGCATTCGGGGTGTCCTCAGGCAAGTTCCTGGGATTCATTGTCCGCCACCGAGGCATTAAGATAGATCCGTCAAAGATCAAAACGATCATGGAAATGCCACTGCCAAGGACTCTCAAACAATTGCGGTCTCTCCAAGGGAAGCTCGCGTACATCCGGCGATTTATAGCCAACCTTTCAGGCAAATGCCGCCCCTACAGTCACCTGATGAAGAAGGGAACCCAGTTCGTCTGGGACCAAAAATGCCAAAGCGCGCTAGACGAGATCAAGCAATACCTGCAGAACCCGCCAGTGTTAGCTGCTCCGGTCAAGGGAAAGCCCCTCATTCTTTATACAACCGCCCTCGAAGGTTCCTTAGGCGCATTGTGGGCGCAAGGGAAAGAAAGAGCACTCTACTACTTAAGTCGAGTTCTGCTGGGGGCAGAAAGCAACTACTCCCCTATCGAAAAACATTGCCTGGCGTTAATCTTTGCGATAACAAAGCTCAGGCACTATGCGTTGGCGCATGAAGTCCGTCTCATATCGAAGGTGGACCCCCTCAAATATTTAATGTCGAAGGCCATATTGACAGATCGGCTCGCTAAATGGGCCCTGCTCTTGATGGAGTTCTCGATAACATATCAGCCTCTCAAGGCAGTGAAAGGCCAGGTCATCGCCAACTTCCTCGCTCAGCATCCAATACCTGCTGATTCTCCTTTGGATTGCGAACTACCAGATGAATACGCGTTTGATGCGATCGACGGCGGTGATACCTGATGGGAGCTTTATTTCGATGGAGCATCTTCCATGAAGAAGCGCAAGCACAGTACGCCCATAATCAAATTGGGGGTAGGCCTTATCTTCGTAACTCCACAGGGAGGGATACTGCGCTTTGCTTTCTCCTTGACAGAGCCGAGGACGAACAACGAGGCTGAATACGAAGCTTTGATAGCAGGCCTCGAGATTGCCATCGACATGGGAATTGAAAACCTCCTTATATACGGAGATTCCCAACTGATCATCAATCAAGTAAATGGCGACTACCAGACATGCAAGACGGAACTGGTAAAGTATGGAGAGAGAGTATGGAAGCTGCTGACTCAAATCCCTTCCTACACCTTAGAAAACATACCGCGTGCCAAAAATAGCAAAGCGGATGCATTAGCCAAGCTCGCTAAAGAACTGGCTGATGAGAACCTCGATGACGTTAGGATCGTGGTACAATGCCATCGAGTACTTGCCCCTACAGAAATATCTCTGGAGTCACCCGAAGAAAGGGGAGCAACTGAGCGCACGGCCCTGCAAATAAACGACCAAAAGAAGGTTGGAGATTGGAGAGAAGTCTTCATAGACTACTTCAAATCCCGTCGAACGCCTGAAGATGCGTCCTTAAGACATCAGCTCATGAAACGAGCCCTGTCTTTCGCCTTCGTCAACAATATTCTGTACAAGAGATCATTTGACTCTCTGTAATTGAGATGCCTGGGACCTGACGAAGCGAAAAGAGTCGTCCAGGAAGTTCATGACGGACTCTGCGGTTCTCACCAAGCGGGCCCGAAGATGAAGTTGAAGATTAAACGGATGGGCTATTATTGGCCAACGATGATCCAGGACTGCCTCGAGTATGCGAAGCAAAGCCACTCGTGCCAAATCCATGGGGACTTTATCCATCAGCACCCAAACCCACTACATCCAACGGTGGCTAGCTGGCCGTTCGAAATGTGGGGGACTGACGTAATCGGCCCCATCGAACCAGCATCATCCAGGGGACATCGTTTTATCCTGGCGACGACTGATTACTTCTCCAAATGGGCAGAAGCGGTACCGTTAAGGGAAATGAAGACGGAAAATATTCTCCATTTGTTCAAGACGCACGTCGTTTATTGGTTTGGAACTCCACGACGGATCATTTCCGATAATGGGCTAGCTTACAGAAGCCACAAGATTAGTCGCTTCGCGCAGCAACACAACATAGACTGGAGATATTCCTCAGTTTATAATCCGCGAGCTAACGGTCTAGCTGAGGCTTTCAACAAAATCTTGACAAAGATCGTGAAGAAGACGGTGTCCCGAAACAAAAAGGACTGGCACGAGAGGCTGCAAGAAGCTCTTTGGGCGTATCGGACTACGTTCAAGATGGCCACGAACACAACGCCATACGCGTTGGTGTTCGGTACGGAAGCAGTACTCCCCTTCGAGATAGAGTTACCCTCTCTACGAGTGGCAGTTCACTACGAGTTGACGGACGAAGAAAATGCTCACCTTCGGCTTGAGGAGCTTGACGCCCTTGATGAAACCCGGCTCATAGCGCAACAAGATTTGGAGGCTTATGATTAGTCGAAAATATTGCATCTTTTAGCCGGCAATTTCCTCATCATTTGCATTCATATAGAAGTGTTCGGCATTCATATTTCACATATTAGCAAATCTGTCGCAAAATATCAGATTACATGTGTTAGACCTTAAAACCGGCATTTCTAAGGAAATTGACTACATTTCATAGCATGGCATCATTTCTATATATTGCGCAACACTTGTTTTGAGATCTGTGCAGGAAACCCAGAAGAAAAGCCAAAAATTTACATGGTGCTGATCAAACATTACGCCAACTCAATGATTTTAGTTCTGGTAGCAATCCAAAAGGAACAATAAAATTCAACATGTCAGATAAAGCCCTAAAATTCAGTCCAAAGCAGTACCAGAAGTTTCAAAGCCCAAGCCTCCAACATGGCCGCGGAACCGCGGCCGGAGCCTGCTTGCGCCGCTGTTCCGCGGCCGTATTGCCTCGTCACTTCCTCAATTTTAGTGCACAATGCTTCTCTCAGGACCCACACTTCAGCAAGACATGTCAAGTTCCAGAAGACTCCAGAGACTTCTGCCAGATCAGCAAGCTTTGGGATCAACACTAAACTAGCCTTGTATTCTAGAAACTTCTCCCTAAACCCTAGCTTAAACCCTAAGCTAAGCCTAACTAACTACTTCTAGAAGTCTTTCAACAAACTTTTGGAGGGAACTTCTCAAGGCTTAGGGTTTGGGTGATCTATAAATAAGACCCTAGGCTCACTTGTAAAAAGGATCCAATTAGCTAATCATCTTTAGCCAATCTAGTATCAATCTAGACCCATTCACTCTCTTTCTTCATCTTCTTCCACAAGTCTAGTGAGAAGGCTTGTATGAAACCCTAACCCTAATTCCAATCAAAAGCCAAGATCCCGAGTACCCCATCAAGCAAGAAGCCTTGCAACCTTTTAGGAGCCGAGCCGTTCTTCAACAGAGCAAGTGGTCCAAGCCGACCCGCGACTCACGGAGCCGAGCGAAGCCAAGTCGACAATTTAGTTCTTCCTCTTGTAGTTCTTGAGCGACTGTAATCAAATTGTTGATATAAATAAAAGGTGATATTCTTTTATCTTGTTTTCTTTAAATTCTTGCATCATGATTCGATCTAAATTTCTAGTTGTAATTCTTGTTGTGATGTTTGAGTAATACTCCGCTCGTCGAGGAGTCGAGACGATCAATAGAATGATGATGTAATATATCTTAAATCGATTCTTGAGTCCTACGAGTTTTGTAAACCCTAACAAGTTCAAGAATCGACGACCCAATTCGTTACGATCGTTTCTTGAAATTGCTAGAGGCTAGAATGTGAATGATATCAACGAAAGAACAAGGGTTAAATGATGAAACCCTAGTTTCATCAAGAAAGCCCTAACTCTCGTCGATCATCATCGATCTAGTATCAATTCTTCGAAGGACAAGAACACGATATCTTGAGATTACATCACGTCTATAGATCCGATCGATTCCTACGAGCCTCATTTAGATTCTTGACATTTGGTTGGAAATATCATCGAAACCCGATTCTCGATTGTTTATCAGTTTCTTGATTCTTGATTAGATTAGTGACACCTGAATCAATCGATAAAATCTTGAATCATGTTTTCCTTTCTTTTCGATTAACTTTTCAATTCAAACAAATCAAATATAAAAAAGAATCGCACAATCCCTGTGGACGATCCGCACTCGCTTACGATCTACAATCGACACCGTAATTGATTGTAGTCAAATATAATTCTTTGATTATGAATTTTATTCAATTTTCTAATTATCGACACAAAGAATTTCATCAACAATCAAATGGCGCCGTTGCCGGGGACCATTTGATTTACTTACACAGTCTCGAATTTTACGATCAATCAAATGGCGCCGTTGCCGGGGATTACGCACTAATTCGTTTCATATTATAGTTTGAATTGAAAGATTTATTCCATTGTTATTTTGAGATCAAAATTCGTGCAAACCCTAAACGATTTATTGTGGTTCATTGCAAGGAAATCTGGAGCTGTTTGGCAATTGAAGAAATTTTTTTGAAAATACCAGAGAGTTGAGGGAGTCTACAGAAGCTCCCTGTTGAATTTTGGTGCAGTGATCTGCACAGAAGACCGCGGAAGCGCGGTGGGATCCCCCTATTGCGGCGGAACCGCGGCAGCTTTGAGCCTTCTCTGTGCTAAATTTCCTCAGGTACCTTCTTACCTTCTCCTCTCTCCTCTTTTTAGCTCCAACTAACAATTTTCTGCAGGATTCTTTGCAAATAATCGCAGCTCGCAAATTGCAAAATTAAATTTGTGCGTGATTTTATTTCTTGGTTGTTTGCATCCTAAATACGGATATTAAGGGGCACGGCCAAATCCAAATTAGGTGGGGATTTCATTACCCTTCCTAGGCCCCGAAAACCACAAAACTTGCATCCGCATTGACCCACATTAACTAAAAAAGATCTAAAGATGACTCTAAGGACCGTCGCGCTCACTTAGGACAAGAGAAGGCCATGGGTAATTCATTGCTTATCCGCGTTTTCTTATGGTGTCTAGGCAAGTGTGTCGAAGGCTAGTGGTTATTAATTAGGCCCACTACTTACGTAGTGGAGTACCTTCCCACTTACCTGGCACTTACCTAGCCACAGGGGGACAAAGAGGCAGTGGAGGATTCTATCCCGCGACTTGTCTTTTGGCAGTTAGGAGCGGTCTAGAGCCGGACCTAGGTGACCACTAGATTCTAGGGTTTTTGTTGCTGCATTTGTTGTGTCGCATCATTTTTTTCAAAAATCCGTCCCTTTTTCAAAGCAAACACCGCATTCATTCATTACCCCTAATTATAAGCCAACGCTGGCACTTGTAATAACCCTTTTTAATACAAGATAGGCTGGACACGGGATTCTAGTGCCCGTTTAGTCGGCGTACCCTTTATCGACTCCGAAGTCGATATTTCTCCATTTACTTCTTCTTTACCCACTACCACACCCACACCGATGGATCCGACTCCATCAAACTTCTTTAACCCTAATCTGCTGTCGTCCGTTTGTGCGCAGAATCCACCCCGTATCTCTCTCCAGGAGAGGTGCTATCCACTTCGAGGTCCTCTTTCGACCTGCTTATCCACACCACCAGCCAATGGGGATAACTTTGAGATTAAGCCCCAGTACATCAACCTTTTACCCAAATTCCACGGACTCGAGACTGAGGACGCTTACGTTTTCATTACAAAATTTGAAAACGTATGCGCAATGATGGGTACGTCACAACTTTCAGTGGATGCGATGCGTCTACGACTTCTTCCATTTACATTGTGCGATATAGCCGAGAAGTGGCTATATAACACTACCGCACACTCTATTACGAATTGGGAAGAATTCGTCGCTGCATTCCTTAAGAAATTTTACCCAATACAAAAGACAGCTCGAATCCGTAGCGAACTGAATCAATTTGCCCAGCTCCCTACTGAACCATTCTCTAAATGCTTTGAACGTTTCAAGGATCTATTGGTTCAGTGTCCTCATCACGGCATCCCGAGATGGGAATTGTGCCGAATCATTTATGAGGGCATTAACCCGAACACTAAACAGAGCCTTGAAAACATGTGTCAAGGTACTTTTATGACCAAGGATGATGGGGAAGCTTGGAAGTATTTAGAAGAGTTCGCTGAAAAATCACTACAGTAGGAGAGTGGAACCCAACCATTGAATAGGGGTGGCGTACACCAAATAGATGTGTCCATAGGTGTTCGAGCTGGGATGGCAGCAATGCAAAAGAAGCTCGACGCTATGGAACACAAATTTGCAGCAGCCTCCCTAAACCCAGTGTCGCTCCCCAAAACTGTTTGTGGGTGCTGTTCTGATCCGTCTCATTTAACGGAAGAATGTCCATTAAACTCTGCGTTTCAAGGTCACGATCATACAAATGCCGCATTTCAAAGACCTCGAAACGATCCATATTCTTCCACGTACAATCAGGGTTGGAGGAATCACCCGAATTTCGCTTGGAACCAAAACCAATCTCAAAACACGGTTCCAAACACGAATAATTTTCAAAGGGCTCTTCCTCCACCACAACAGCAACCCCTTCAACTTACTCAGCACCCCTATCAGTCACAAAATTTCCAAAACCAGGTCAACACTCCTGCACAATCTAATCCTATGACCTGTTCTGACGAATTCTCTCAATTCACTCAAACCATGAAATCACTTTTATCAAATTTCATAGAGGTTTTGACTGAGGTTAGATCTTCCGTCAGTGAGATAAAGAAAAACTCAGCGTCCCAAGCTGAGAGTATCAGATCGATGGAAGCTGAAATCGCACGCCTTAAAGCCGAAATGAGTGCTAGAGAAAAAGGGAAACTTCCCTCTCAACCCCTACAGAATCCTGGGCATTACAATGTAAATGCCATCACAACGTTGAGATCGGGAAAAGTGCTGAACAATCATGTCGGGGAAGGTATTGATGATATTGAAAATCATATTAACACCCCGGCTGAGACTTTTCCATACACACACACTTCTCCTTCTGATCCTTCTTCTTCTACCACACCTTCTCGAGAGCCTATTCTCCATTTCCTATTAGGCTCGACCCCTGAACCCAACCCTTATAGTTCTCCACAGACGGTCCCCACACCTCTTTTGGGACCTCGTCTACCCCCTCTTCCTTCTCCTATGATGGACCCGGCGCTTATTGCGAAAGCTCCTTACCCGAATCGGTTAAGGGGTAATAGAACGAGTCCTCATATGGAGAAAATTATGGAAATGTTCAAACAGGGTAACATCAATATCCCTCTCCTAAATGCAATTCAACAAGTCCCCGCTTATGCGAAAATTCTTAAGGACTTGTGCACTAGGAAGAGGAAGACTCAAGTGCCGAAGAAGGTCTTTATGGCTAATAATGTCAGCACTGCTTTTATTCCCCAGCTACCAAAGAAACGAAAGGACCCAGGATATCCTACAATATCGATTTCTATCGGGGGTAAAAACATAAATCGTGCTCTTTTAGATCTTGGCGCAAGTGTTAACCTCCTTCCATATTCTGTATATGAGCAACTAGGGATTGGAGAGCTAAAACCTGCTCACTGCACTCTCCAAATGGCAGACCGTTCAATCACCAAACCAAGAGGTGAATTAGAGGATGCGTTGATAAAGGTCGGGGAATTTGTTTTCCCTGTAGACTTCATTATGCTCGACACACAGCCTGTAGCAAACCCCCGGGGCCAAATTCCGGTGATTCTGGGTCGTCCTTTCCTTGCCACTTCCAACGCTGTTATAAACTGTAGAAACGGTTCAATGAACTTATCATTTGGAAATATGACCATTGAACTAAATATCTACAAAGTTGGAAGTCAGCCATCAGAACCCTCTGCTCATATTTTAGATGTGTGCTCTGTCCATGAGATCGCTCCCGATAGTTGTGGAGCTGAGGAACTTTGCTTTACTGATCTCGATGACATTACCACATCTCTGTTTGACTTTACACAAGATCTTAGTGAGGACACTTTACCTACACTTAAGTCCTGCACTTCTGACTTTTCTCCACCCGAGTCTGTATCTTTCACATGCTCTGAGCTTCTTTGTAAATCCAAAAATCACTCAATGATCCCTCCTTCTATCATTTCTCCGCCCGAATTAGATCTAAAAATTTTACCGTCTCATCTGAAATATGCTTATTTAGGTGAGAAGGAATCTTTACCGGTTATAATATCCTCTTCTCTAGCATTAGAGCAAGAGAATGCACTTTTATCGGTATTGAGATCTAACAAAGAGGCGTTTGGTTGGAGTATGGCGGACATCAAAGGGATTAGTTCCTTGATAGTTGAACATCATATACATGTGATGGATGATGCCAGACCAACCCGAGAACCACAGAGACGGTTGAATCCCGTCATGAAGGAAGCGGTAATGAAAGAGATCGTCAAATGCTTAGATAATGGTATTATATACCCCATCTCCGATAGCCAATGGGTGAGTCCTATACATGTCGTTCCTAAGAAATCCGGCATCACTGTTATAACCAATGAGGCGAATGAGTTGATTCAGACACGCGCCCAAACTGGGTGGCGTGTATGTATCGATTATAGAAAACTCAATGCTGCCACGAGGAAAGACCACTTTCCTCTACCATTCATTGATCAGATGCTGGAACGCTTAGCGGGACGAGAGTATTATTGTTTTATGGACGGATACTCAGGCTATAATCAGGTCCCCATCGCCAAAAAGGATCAAGATAAAACCACTTTTACTTGTCCTTTTGGTACCTTTGCTTACAGTCGCATGCCCTTTGGGTTATGCAATGCTCCCGCTACCTTTCAGCGGTGTATGATAGGGATATTCTCTGATATGGTAGAGAATTTTCTGGAGATCTTTATGGATGACTTCTCAATTTTTGGAGACTCTTTTTCTGATTGCCTAGCGAATCTTGACGCTGTTCTTACTCGTTGCAAAGAGAAGAACTTGACTTTGAACTGGGAAAAATGCCATTTTATGGTCCAAGAAGGAATTGTTCTTGGACATGTTATTTCACAGAAAGGCATTGAGGTTGACAGAGCTAAGATAGATGTCATTCAAAACCTCCCTCATCCCAAAAACTTCAAAGATATTCGCTATTTCCTTGGCCATGCGGGCTTTTATAGGAGATTCATTAAGGACTTTAGCAAAATTGCTAGACCTTTAACTCTTCTTCTGGCCAAGGATACGACCTTCCATTTTGACTCGGACTATGAAACAGCTTTCGACTCACTCAAACACTCACTCACTTCAGCCCCCGTTTTATCATCACCAAACTGGGACTACCCCTTTGAGCTGATGTGTGATGCATCTGACTTTGCAGTAGGTGCAGTCTTAGGACAGCACATCGAAAAGATGCCACACGTGATATACTATGCAAGTAAGACCCTGAATGATGCTCAAATCAATTATACAACCACAGAAAAAGAACTTTTAGCGGTTGTATTTGCATTAGAAAATTTCAGGCCTTACTTAATTGGCTCTCCTATAGTTGTGTACACTGACCATTCCGCTTTAAAACATCTTCTGGCGAAGAAAGATGCAAAAGGTCGACTAATACGTTGGATCCTTCTATTACAAGAATTCGATCTTGTTATCAAAGATAAGAAAGGATGTGAAAACGTAGTAGCTGACCATCTTTCACGCATCTCTTCTTCCCCTGTAACCCTGCCAATCAATGACTCGTTCCCTGATGAACAACTCTTGAGCATATCCAATGAACCATGGTTCAGGGATATTGTGAACTATCATGCCACGGGACTGATACCCAGCGATTGGTCAAAACAGGACAAATGCCGTTTTCTATCCCAGGTAAAACACTTTTACTGGGACGAGCCCTATTTGTTTAAATATTGTCCTGATCAGATCATTCGCCGGTGTGTCCCGAATGAAGAGTTCAAGACTGTTCTTTCTTTTTGTCATGATCAGACCTGTGGGGGTCACTTTGGTCCTAAAAAGACGGCGGAAAAGGTTTTGCAATGTGGATTTTATTGGCCGACCTTATTCAAGGACGCATTTGACCATTGCAAAACCTGTACACAATGTCAGTACACAGGTAGAATCTCCCAGAGGAATGAAATGCCTCAGCAACCTATTCTGGTTGTTGAAATATTCGATGCTTGGGGCATAGATTTTATGGGTCCTTTTCCCAGCTCCTTTGGGAATCTGTACATACTGCTGGCGGTTGATTATGTCTCAAAGTGGGTTGAAGCCATTCCATGTCGCACTAATGACAAGAAAGTTGTCATTAAGTTCTTAAAAGAGAATATCTTTTTGCAATTTGGACACCCAAGCGCTATTATTAGCGATAATGGGACACATTTCTGCAACAGGTCTTCTGAGACTCTGATGCAGAAATACTCAATCAACCACCGACTTTCTACACCCTATCACCCCCAAACAAGCGGGCAAGCTGAAATCTCAAACAGACAAATCAAACTTATCCTAGAGAAAACTGTTGCTAAAAATAGAAAAGACTGGTCGACCAAACTGACGGATGCTCTTTGGGCATTCCGAACTGCATATAAGACCGACCTAGGGATGTCTCCATATAGGATAGTGTTTGGAAAATGTCACTTACCTGTCGAGATAGAGCATAAAGTATTATGGGCTATTAAGGAAATAAATTTTGATCTAAACCAAGCCTGCAACTTTCGGAAGCTGCAACTTAATGAGCTAAGCGAACTCCGCGATGAAGCTTATGATAACGCTGTAATTGTAAAGAATAGGATTAAGGTTTTTCACGATAAAAACATTTTGAGGAAAACATTTTCACAAGGTCAACAAGTCCTTCTTTATGATTCACGATTACACCTTCACGCGGGTAAGCTCCGATCTCGATGGAAGGGACCTTTTGTTGTGCGGTCTGTATACCCGCACGGGGCAGTAGAAGTAGAAAATGTTAAAAACGGCACCGTTTTCAAAGTGAATGGACACAGGCTAAAGCCGTATTTTTCCACTGACCCCACGGAGGAGCTCTTGTTCTTACAAGAGCCAGTTTATTTGGATTAAAATTCCTCAGTCTCACCTTCATATCCTGTATATCACTGCATCATCTTTTTGAATGAAGGTGAGTGAAAAGAGTAAGTTTGGGGGAAGTTCTTCACTTATTTATTTTGCCCCCACTAATAATTCCTTCCAGACTTACAGGTTTTGTAGATATAGCTGTTGGCAACAGTGAGGACACTGTTGAAAACAAGTTTGGGGGAGGTTTCTGCTTATTTTTGCATCATTTGCATATCATTTGCATAAGCACAAAACATTTCTTTTAAAAATCTATAAAAAAAATTTAAAAAAAATTCAAAATCCATAAAAATTTAAAAATTTTCAAGTATAAAAATAATTTTAATATTTACATTTTTTGTATATAAATAAGATAATAAAAGTTTAGATAGTGAAAAATTACATCCATGAGATTAGAAAAATTTAAGAAAACTAAGAAAATTAGAAGTTTTCTTATACGAACTAGTAATAAGTAGTTATGAGCCGTTGTCCCAAGGGTTAGTAAGATGAAGGACGTCACTAATCTGAGGATAAAAATAAGTCTGAAAAATAGTTTCTATTCTGGAAGCCAAACATTTTGAACGTTGCTACCCTGCTATTTGAACTTACACACGTCTTGAAGCCTGGGATAGTAGAGGATACCTTGAAATGCTCTTGTCTTAAAGCCGATGTATGAAGGAAATAAAAAGAAAAAAAATGAATAAAAAAATATAAAGTGATGAGAAAAATGGACACTGGTTTTGTTATCACCGAGGGCAATAAAAATGTATAGCGAGGGCGCTTCTTCACCTAGTGCCCTAAAGCCAACTGGTCTGGGAGCCACTGCTATGCCTGAGATGGTGCAAGACGAGGAAAATACACCAAGTAAGCAAGCACAGGAGTAATCGGTCGGTTAGTACCTCAAGAAGTATTAACGGTCGCATGAAAGTGTGTGAGCAATCTCATCTAAATATTCATTAATTAAAAAGTACTGAGGCTGATGGGCAAGAGTATGATAGCTTGAATTGAATTCTCCGGGTGTAGGGATGTCCTTTACACACACGCAGGGTTATATGATCGATGTTTGGAAGAAAGATAGGAATGAAGAATAAGACGATGTTTTATTGAGGGAGGACGTGATTTCTGACATCTTTTCATGACCATTAAGATAGGGCTCATGACAACCGAAAAGCTAGCTTAGTTGGAAACCCTAATTTTCAAGGCTTTTCTTTTACAATTCTTTTTTTCTAAATGTAATATTCATGATCTTTCTTTTATTATTGGATTTTGTGGGTGTAATCCGCTGAAAACCCTCAGGAGACAACACTCCTCCTACTAGGGACACCTAGAGGTTTAAAGGCTTGTTGCACGTACTCAGTGCAATCGTGTTGCCTACGAAAGTGTGCTAGTTAGTTTTTCTCTTTCTTTATTTTCTCCTCCTCTTTTTAATAAAACAGTTCGCTCGAGACGATCGAAATTAAGTTTGGGGAAATTTGATTAGTCGAAAATATTGCATCTTTTAGCCGGCAATTTCCTCATCATTTGCATTCATATAGAAGTGTTCGGCATTCATATTTCACATATTAGCAAATCTGTCGCAAAATATCAGATTACATGTGTTAGACCTTAAAACCGGCATTTCTAAGGAAATTGACTACATTTCATAGCATGGCATCATTTCTATATATTGCGCAACACTTGTTTTGAGATCTGTGCAGGAAACCCAGAAGAAAAGCCAAAAATTTATATGGTGCTGATCAAACATTACGCCAACTCAATGATTTCAGTTCTGGTAGCAATCCAAAAGGAACAATAAAATTCAACATGTCAGATAAAGCCCAAAAATTCAGTCCAAAGCAGTACCGGAAGTTTCAAAGCCCAAGCCTCCAACATGGCCGCGGAACCGCGGCCGGAGCCTGCTTGCGCCGCGGTTACGCAGCCGTATTGCCTCGTTACTTCCTCAATTTTAGTGCACAATGCTTCTCTCAGGACCCACACTTCAGCAAGACATGTCAAGTTCCAGAAGACTCCAGAGACTTCTGCCAGATCAGCAAGCTTTGGGATCAACACTAAACTAGCCTTGTATTCTAGAAACTTCTCCCTAAACCCTAGCTTAAACCCTAAGCTAAGCCTAACTAACTACTTCTAGAAGTCTTTCAACAAACTTTTGGAGGGAACTTCTCAAGGCTTAGGGTTTGGGTGATCTATAAATAAGACCCTAGGCTCACTTGTAAAAAGGATCCAATTAGCTAATCATCTTTAGCCAATCTAGTATCAATCTAGACCCATTCACTCTCTTTCTTCATCTTCTTCCACAAGTCTAGTGAGAAGGCTTGTGTGAAACCCTAACCCTAATTCCAATCAAAAGCCAAGATCCTGAGTACCCCATCGAGCAAGAAGCCTTGCAACCTTTTACGAGCCGAGCCGTTCTTCAACAGAGCAAGTGGTCCAAGCCGACCCGTGACTCACGGAGCCGACGAAGCCAAGTCGACAATTTAGTTCTTCCTCTTGTAGTTCTTGAGCGACTGTAATCAAATTGTTGATATAAATAAAAGGTGATATTCTTTTATCTTGTTTTCTTTAAATTCTTGCATCATGATTCGATCTAAATTTCTAGTTGTAATTCTTGTTGTGATGTTTGAGTAATACTCCGCTCGTCGAGGAGTCGAGACGATCAATAGAATGATGATGTAATATATCTTAAATCGATTCTTGAGTCCTACGAGTTTTGTAAACCTTAGCAAGTTCAAGAATTGACGACCCAATTCGTTGTGATGCTTTCTTGATTGATATCGCTCGAGATTGGGGAGTTACGATCGTTTCTTGAAATTGCTAGAGGCTAGAATATGAATGATATCAACGAAAGAACAAGGGTTAAATGATGAAACCCTAGTTTCATCAAGAAAGCCCTAACTCTCGTCGATCATCATCGATCTAGTATCAATTCTTCGAAGGACAAGAACATGATATCTTGATATTACATCATGTCTATAGATCCGATCGATTCCTACGAGCCTCATTTAGATTCTTGACATTTGGTTGGAAATATCATCGAAACCCGATTCTCGATTGTTTATCAGTTTCTTGATTCTTGATTAGATTAGTGACACCTGAATCAATCGATAAAATCTTGAATCATGTTTTCCTTTCTTTTCGATTAACTTTTCAATTCAAACAAATCAAATATAAAAACGAATCGCACAATCCCTGTGGACGATCCGCACTCGCTTACGATCTACAATCGACACCGTAATTGATTGCGGTCAAATATAATTCTTTGATTGTGAATTTTATTCAATTTTCTAATTACCGACACAAAGAATTTCATCAACAATCAAATAGCGCCGTTGCCGGGGACCATTTGATTTACTTACACAGTCTCGAATTTTACGATCAATCAGCTTACAAAGCAAAGATGACGTGCTCGTACGAAAGATTGACCAGACCGAGGACATTCCGCCAAGGAGAACTCGTGCTAGTGGTCAAAAGACCTATGATCCCTAATCGTGCCAAGCGGGGAAAATTTGAGCCAAACTATGAAAGCACGTACATCATAGATAAGGTCTACCAGGGCGGAGCGTACCTACTTATGGATATGCACGGTGAAAGACCTTTCAGGCCAATAAACGGTCGCTTCCTGAAGAAATACTACGCTTAACAGGTTAAGGCCTAGGTCAATGATAGATGACGACAACTATGTCCGCTCGCTATCTCCCTAAACCCAAACTCTGAGTAGTAACCGGCCTTCTTCAAACAAAGGACCAAAATGTCCTTAAACTAACAACGGACCGAAATGTCCTTAAACTAACAACGAGTCGAAATGTCCTTAAACTAGCAACGGACCGAAACGTCCTTAAACTAACAATAGACCACTATGTCCTAAAACTAGCTGTTAACCGAGATGTCAAAGCCGATATAAAAATTTAAAAAAATAAATACATAAATAAATAAAAACGGTATGTCCATAAGCAAAATGGGTACGGATGAAAACCTAAAAGGGCTCCGTGAGTAAAAACAGCAGGGCTACCGGCGAGTGTTTGTGAAAACCCGAAAAGACGCAACCTCGTTAAAGAACACTTGCAGGGTCCTCACGACCCTGTAAGGAGAAACCACCCGCGTGAGATCCTTACGACTCACAAGGGAGCAACACACTTAGAAGTCCTCATTATTCCTAAGGAGAAATTACACTTGCGAGATCCTCACGACTCGTAAGGAGAACTCTCTTATGGGACCCTCACGGCTCATAAGATTTGAAAGTCTTAAGTCACAGAGACCTAAACCTGTACTTAAGCAACCCCCACAACCTTCAATTTATACCCTACAAGTGGCTCAATACTGACCCTTGTATACAATCTACGGGCGCGAATAAATATTTCCCTAACCAAATCCCATCCGTGACTAGGGATATGTTCATATGGCGAACAACCCTTGTATGTCCTCTCGACTTATAAGGAGAAAACCCTTTTGTAAGATCCTTATGACTTGCAAGAGGACATGCACTTAGGAATCCTCACGATTCCCAAGGAGAAAACACACCTGCAAGATCCTTACGACTTGCAGGGAGAAATACCTTTGTGAAACCCTTACGGCTCATGAAGTCAAAAGCCTTAGTCGACAGGAACCTTAACCTTGTTTACTAAGCCACCTTTGTTCAACATCGACAAAGGCAAATGATGATTCGCCCCTGGCAACATCCCAGTTGTAGCGGTGTTGATGCCGAAATCGGTGTCTAAAATTCAAGCTTGCAGCGAAAAGGCTAGCGAGCCACACATGCATACGAAATAGCCGAAATGATGGGGCAACTTGCAATAAAAAGCAGCAAGTAAAAGTGTACGCGTGAAAAATAGCCGAAATGATTAGGCAACTCGCAATAAAAAGCAGCGAGTAAAAATAAAATAAATAGCCGAAATGATTGGGCACCGCGAAAAATAGCCGAAATGATGGGGCAATCGCGACCTTCGCGATATAAAAGCTGAAATGATAGAGCATCGAGGAAAAAAAAATAAAATAAAAATGAAATTTATGCCCTACAGATGATGTTACATCTATCCCTGTATACAATCCAAGGGCGCAAACGAAGAAGGGATCATACCCCTCCCCCAGGTTTCATCACAAGAGGAAGCCAAATCTCGACGGGCCGCAAGTGATTTAGAGATCGTCTCAACACTCGTCTTGTAACAACGGACACAACTTCAAGCGAAGCGGAACAGCGGCAACTCCCAGTTCCACAACGGACACAACTTCAAGCAAAGCGGAACAGCGGCAACTCCCAGTTCCATGGCTCGGCGACATACAGATCACCAAGAGTCAAATCCCCACTTCGTGAAATGCGGATATAATCAACAAAATTCCTGGTTATGTGGAACGCGGATAACGTCACTCTTTGACCCCATGGAAAACGTCCAGAGCGGATCCTGGTCCTCGCAGAGCACGGCAGTGAACCCATGTGAAGCATCCAGAGTGGAGCCTGGTCCTCGCCGAACACGGCAGTGAACCCATGGGAAGCATCCAGAGCAAAATTCCTGGTCACGCGGAACGCGGATAATATCACTCTTTGACCCCGTGGAAAACGTCCAGAGCGGATCCTGGTCCTCGCAGAGCACGGCAGTGAACCCGTGTGAAGCATCCAGAGCGGAGCCTGGTCCTCGCCGAGCACGGCAGTGAACCCATGTGAAGCATCTAGTGCAAAATTCCTGGTCACGTGGAACGCGGATAACGTCACTCTTTGACCCCGTGGAAAACGTCCAGAACGGATCCTGGTCCTCGCAGAGCACGGCAGTGAACCCATGTGAAGCATCCAGAGCGGAGCCTAGTCCTCGCTGAGCACGGCAGTGAACCCGTGTGAAGCATCTAGAGCAAAATTCCTGGTTACGTGGAACGCAGATAACGTCACTCTTTGACCCCATGGAAAGCATCCAGAGCGGAGCCTAGTCCTCGCCGAGCATGGCAGTGAATCCGTGTGAAGCATCTAGTGCAAAATTCCTGGTCACGTGGAACGCGGATAACGTCACTCTTTGACCCCATGGAAAACGTCCAGAGCGGATCCTGGTCCTCGCAGAGCTCGGCAGTGAACCCGTGTGAAGCATCCAGAGCGGAGCCTAGTCCTCGCCGAGCACGACAGTGAACCCGTGTGAAGCATCTAGTGCAAAATTCCTGGTCACGTGGAACGCGGATAACGTCACTCTTTGACCCCACGGAAAACGCCCAGAGCGGAGCCTGGTCCTCGCCAAGCACGGCAGTAAACCCGTGTGAAGCATCCAGAGCAAACACCGGACTGTGGAGACCTTAAAATCCACGGACTATGATGTCCTTAACCTCGACCGTAATGTCTTAAAACTAACGACCAACCACCATGATTCTAGACTGATTTTACCTTGGTTAAAGGGTACATCTCTTCACTCCTTTGATATTTGGCGTTGTAATTCCTCAACGTCTTCAAAGAGGTGACGGGTCCCGGTAACCACACATTTCGCTGACGGTGGAGTCCTTAAATCCACGGACTATGAGGTCCTTAACCTTGACCGTGATGTCTTAAAACTAACACCGGACTGTGGAGTCCTTAAATCCACGGACTATGAGGTCCTTAACCTTGACCGTGATGTCTTAAAACTAACATCGGACTGTGGGGTCCTTAAATCCACGGACTATGAGGTCCTTAACCTTGACCGTGATGTCTTAAAACTAACATCGGACTGTGGAGTCCTTAAACCCACGGACTATGAGGTCCTTAACCTTGACCGCGATGTCTTTAAACTACGATACCCTAGAGAACATCCCAAAGCAACCCCTGACCCCGTGAAATACGGATAAGGGTGACCGCACTCAGCACTTGCGGGTCCTCATGACCTGCAAGGAAGAAAACTCTCTTGTGAGATCCTTACGACTCCCAAGGGAAAACCCGCTTAAGAATCCTCACGATTCTTAAGAAGAACTTACGCCTACGGGATCCTCTCGACCTGTAGGGTGAAAAACTCTTTATGAGACCCTCACGGCTCGTAAAGCTCACAAGTCTTAGGAGGCGGATCTTAACCCTGAATCCTAAGCCATCGCTTCCCTGCAAAGAGATCAAGATAAATTGTCCGCAGAACACATTCAATAAAAAGGGACACACCATTGAGAAGAAAAATATGTCTTTATTCATAAACCAAAATGGATACAAGGTACGATTCATGAAAGAACAAAAAATACTCTCATTCAGGAGTATGCACAAAAAGAAAGGAAAAAATACAAGTTTTCAAGCCGGCGGGCGATTTAGTAATTTCGCTAGCTCGTCCCGCTTTTGCTGGGTCACGGCTTCATTATTCAGGATCGCCAGGAGATGGGCCTCCGCCTGAGCCTGCTGGGCCTGATACGAAGCAAGCCGGCCCTCAAGCTCTTTCTCGGTGACCTTGTGAGCCTCGACCTTTTCACGAGTAAACGTGGCAGCCTTATCAAGAGCCACCACCTCTTTGATAGACTCTTGAAGCACCCACCAGAGTTCATACGCTTTGTTGGCCTTGGCGGTAAGATTAGCTCGAGGCTCGCTCAGCGCCTTAGAAGCCAGCTCCCTCTCCGAGAATTTGCGGCCGAGCCTCTTCTCGCACAACAATATGTTCTCCACGCGTCGCTCTATCAGACCACGCAAGCCCGCTTTCGCGGCCATAACCTTTGAAACAGGACATATACGCTCAAGACCGTATAAACAAGCCTCCAGTCGATAGCAATAGTCGATCTAAAACGCGCGCACATCATCTGGTATGGGAGGCAACAGAAATTCTCGATGTATATCCTATCAAGCATGCATTCACAACTATATGAATATCCGAAAAGAAATAATACCCGAAGCTCTGATGTGCATGCAACATAGTGATAGTGTTCGCAATTAAAGAAAGTTCTCATGGGAAGAACACAAAGTTCATTTATGCAAGCAAAAACATACATACGGATACCCAGCATACATGAAAGTTCAACATAAAGCATGCGAAAACTAATTTGAATATACTACACTAGCGGGAAAAGGTTGCCAAACATAGGATCGGTAGCGCAAGGGTTGACAAAACAAAAGACAAAATTCTCCATCTCCCTCCCCGCCCTCTCCAACACGTCAAAGCGTCGGTTCTCGCGAGGAGTCTCTCCCCACCGATTGGCGCAATGTTCATCCGCAAAAGCAGACATAACAGCCCGACGGGCTCTTATTTCGCTCAAAAGGTGAACCGAGCGATCTTTCAAAGCTTGAGTAATTAGGCACGCTTCGTGAAAGCCCTCGAGCTTTTCTTCGGCCGCGTCAAGTATCGCCAGAGCATCTCTGCCGGGTGAGGAGGGACGTCGACGAGCACGGCGGCAAGAATCATCCGGAGCCAGAGGGAGCCCATTGGGAGGGGAGATCCCCTGCGGATCGAGAGTTCATACGCCGCTGAATCGCATTCATCATCGGTAAGGAGGGGATCCACCAATCGGGCGGTAAAGCGGGGGATCATCTCCTCGATAGGAACTTCCCATTGCTGTCGACGAGCATGAGAGCGATTGCAGGCCATGGCGCTCAGTTGTCTCTCAGGACAAATCACACCAAAATGAGAATAAATTTCTCTGTGAAGTGAAAAGAAGGCCATGGCCCCAGGATATAAAGAGGGGCATTAAGTGCTATGCACGGAAAATCTTGCATGTTGAAGCTATTTCCAAGGCCCAAAAAGGGGAAGGCATTGGAAATCAAGGAGATGGAACTATTTCCAAGGCTCCTTTTCTGCATCTAAAATTGTGCACTAAAAATGTGGCATAAAAAAAATTGAATAGCCTCATCAAAAGGACCCCACGTGCGGAGCACATGAGCCCCAAACTTGACGTGCACTAAAAAATGGAATAGCACCCTGCACGTTAAAAACAGCAACAGCAACAATAAAGAAATGATAAAATCCTATAGAAAGGCATGCAAACATAGAAAGGCACGATAAAACTTATCATTCATGCTTTAAGTAGTTCATACAAAATGAAATGAAAAGAAAACGATTATAACGGCAAGACCTCAGACGCGGGGCACGGATTGAGAAACTCAAACTTGACTTTGTCCAGGATCCTCCAAGCATTTCGAACCATTCGAGTATGTTTTCTTTCGCGGTCATAAGTATCGGGATCCTCACGAATGTCTTCTACCCTCCGATAGGCAGCAAGTATGGCCGACTGCTGAAAAACCTGGTGCAAGAGATCAATGAGGTTGTCTCGCCTTCTCTTCGAGATCAGGCTCATCAGATACACTGAATGTATCTTATCCTCGGCAGCGTCCAATGCCCCGAGAGGTACACCAGTGCAGAAGAGAGGAAGCGTCTCCCAAATCGCCAACACGATGAGTTTCAGAAGAGAAGAGCGACGGGGGAGTAGCCGATGGTTGAACTCATCGAAGCGGCTCATGATCTCAGCACATTGAGCGTTGTTGAACTCCTGGTTCTGGCTACGGCCCAGCGCACGAATATTCCCATAAGAAATGATTTCGTCAAGATCATACATATGAGCGTCCATGATACCTGAGATAAAAATCATGAGAATCTATTACAAACCCTTTTCTTTTTATTTTGATCACAGAAGGACAACCTAGGGCAAGAAATGTTGGAGATAGTGCCCTCAGAGTCAATTATTGGATCACAGGCACGTGATTGCAATGATTGAGGGAGGACCTATCCCGGTACGACAGTCTTACTCGAGATGAGAGTATGCTATCTGGTTTACCTTTATCATCGTGTACTGCTTTAGGTGACCTGACAAGTCGCTATTGCACATTGATAGAGCCCCTAGGATTCTTGCTTGGCTGCCAGCAGTATGAGGGCGATCATATAAGTGAGAGCTGGAGTCTATAAGCACATCCTTAAAAGGTCCCTAGTCATGGGAGTTTCGAGACAGGGCATCGATTCTCTAAAGTAGACTAGTGTATACAGTCGAGACCCCGACGAGGGGCGGTGGCCGGTATCACAGGCCACTGGTGTCAGTTGGTTCACCTAAGATGTATACAGGTGCTCATTGGGTTATGAGTACACCGGACAGGACTCGCCGGGAACATGCTAGTTGGTCTTATACCTGACGTCAGATAGCAGTTCCCAGGTGACATGTGTACAGGTTAGTTCATCGACCTGGGGATCGTCATTTGTCTCGTGTGAGTTCCCACTGTGCTTTGATTACTACCCTACCACGGCTCAAAGGAGTCGTGCAAACAGGTTTTAGTTGGGTACAGTCCCGAGCCACATGGAGGCAGTGAGCGGATCTTCAGGGGTTCGTCTCTCCCGGTATTGGGGGTGAGGTCGCGCTGTGTCTAGGAGAGCCATTACACGAAGTCCTTGGCCAAGGCAGGAGATTTACTGGTAGGTATTCCAGTAGTATCTCAGGGTGTTCTGGGCTACACTCCGACACGACTTGTACCGCTTTTGGGGGTCTGACTTTTACCAACCCCCTAGGCCCGACATGCGATGCTCATAGACGAACGGACCGGACTGTACGGATATTGTCACTGACAGGCTCAGTAGGGTGTCAGGATGAGTTCGCTCATCGACGTCCCTTTTGGTCAATAGCTGGTGGCCCGTTACGTATTGGCTTATACCTCTGACGTGCTAGTGGTTAAATCCACAGCCATAGTATTGACGAGTCTTCAGAGTCCACCACACTTTCAGTTACTCAGCTTTCGGGCGAAACGCTGTAGAGGCCGTATGGAGATATGGCAGGGTCCGATCAGATACGTGCGGTATTGCACGGATCAGGATTGGACAGTTTGTACTAGAGGCCGTATAGATATATGGCAAGGTTCGATCGGATACGTGCGGTATTGCACGGATCGGGATCGAACGGATATTACTAGCCGGCTTTGGTTTAAGCCGGATCCTAGTTTAGTACAGTGTAGATTTTGTCTCTTTGCATTTGTATCCGGTCGGAATACAGATGCGGGTGTGTATGCACAGTATCGGGGTTTTCCTGTAATTTATTACGGGACCAGTTTTCTGGAGTTGCCAGTTTGCATTCCGTTCCGGCCGGTTTTCCTTTGTTCTTTCCCGGCCGAACTTTTCCGATGGAGGGGGTTATTTGCAAGTTTGCAAATAACACTTTGTGGAGGGTTTTATTGCAAAAGTATTGATTATGATATCTTTCATCCATGATGCATTTATTGTGAAGTGAAAGGATTTGATTTGGATGTGAGTTTTGTGATCATTATGTTCTTGGATGTGGTCACCATTGCTTTTCTCCTACCATCACCTCCCTTCATGCCTTTTGATTCATTCCTCCACCCTTCTCACAATGAGAATGGCCGGCCACAATTTCTTGAGAGGAGATGAGAAAAATGAGAGAGATTCATTTTTGTGTATAGCATTCTTCATCTCATTCCATTTGCTAGAAAATTGAAAGCACCAATTTTCTTTAGACCATTCCTCCGTCTATGGCAACCAACCCCAAAGAGACATACTCTACACTACATTCTACAGCACTTCTTGGGCATGTCGACTTGCCAGCTTCATGCCCGAGTTGCCTCGGTATAGAGGCGGGAGCCCGTAAAAGATGCAGGCGATGTGGTGCCCTTTCGGCGAGGAGGCGACGACCGGAGCTTCCGCGGGAGATCGGGACGACGACGAGAAGACCGGAGGACTCGGATCACTCGGTATATCTCTAACCCGTCTTGTTGTTAGCTAGATCTAGTTTAATGGCCCGATCCGGGGTTTAGTGCGCGGTGGTGCCGGTTTGCTAAGTTCGCAAAATTAAAGTTTATCACCGTTTCCGCATTTGGCCGTCGGTTTGACGACCGGGGCGCCGCCGTGCACTTACAGTGGTATCAGAGCCTCGCCATTAACTTCGTCTAGCTTCGTTTGATGTGTTTTTCAGTTCCGATCGACCAAAATTCCAAAAACCCAATTTTAGTTCACGACAGTTTTCTGTTGAAATTTTTTGGTCTCCTAAAATTTTTCAGGTTGCAAAAATGTGATGTACTTGAAAACCTAAGACTACTGCAGAAATCCGAGTCATTGATCTTTCATCAAGAGCGCGGAACCGCGGCCAATACCCACTTTGGGCCGCAGTTCCGCCGCAACATGAAAGGATCAATGGGCCAGGTTTTTCCAGTGGACTTCTGGGTTAATTTTAGGGGTTTTGGAATATTAAAATTGGGCCCATAATTTCTGTGAGTGCTACAGTATTGCTTTGGGGCCCACTTGTTAATTTTTGATCGATCGGATATTTTAAACACATTATTTCACAGTATTTACATTATATCTGCGACCGTGAATGTCACTCGATCGGTAAATCCGGTCTAACTGCTATAGCCCGGTTAGACGGATTTGCGAACGTGACTTTCACGTTGATATTCTGTGTTTTGCTGTGATGTTGCGGATCGGTCGTGGGGGATAGCCTGGATGCAATGCTAGTACAGTTTTGTTGTATTATGTACATTTGATATTGCGGGACGAGCGTCCGACATGTGGACTGCCGTCACTGCCTGTTTGTATTATTCTTTTGGGGCACGACCTGGTTGCGGTCGTTGTACCCGTTGTATGTATATTTTACTTTCTGTACTAGGGTTACCCCGCGGAGGGGTGCACGGATACCCGGGTTCTAGAGGGCAACGGGCCCGCATCTCAGGGCATTGAGACGGAGGGCGCTTCTGTCTGGAATTGGCGGGCTATTCGCCGCACTCGTAGGGGGTACAGGTTGACCCAGGAGGGGTGCCCAAGTTACCGGATTCCGTGAAGTGCTGGGTGGTCCATTCACGGTGCTGAAGGGGGCTGCCTCGCTTCAGGTTTTGGCGGGTGACTTGCCGCGCCCGTAGGGGTCTAGGTTTTCATTGCACAGGTTATCCACACGACCAGGGGAACGTCGGGTTTCAGTAGTGGCTCTGTGAAACCCGGGGATCCCAGATATCTGTATTGTTCTGTGATGCTGTACATTTCTGTGATGTTGCATTTTATTCACGCCTTGAGCGAAATACTATATATTGGTATATATATAAGTAGATGTTGTATATGTTTTTCATCCGCGCTAGTCCAGTCCCCGCTCTGCCGTTAGTTAGCTAACCTAACGGGTGATGACGGGACCCAGTGGCGAATGCGGATGGCATATACGTACGTCAGTATATTTTCGTTCTTTGTGGTGTGATCAATTGATGAGACTGCGTTGATTCGGATCAATGCAAGTTAAACAAACCTATTCTGATGTTGTTGGAACACTTTTCAAAAAGCTGTTATTGCAAGGACGTTCACTTTTGTTTTGCATCATGGTATTCATTTGGAATATCCTGCTCCTCAGTCGACGAGGCAAGGGCCGAGATCCCTTCACCGGGAGTGACCCCTTGGACAGAAGTTTGCGTCAGGGCATTAACTTCACTATAGCCGATTACTTTTGCTTTGCACCGCGATATTCGGTTATGAATATCCAGCACCCCATTCTACGGGGAAAGAGCCGAGATCCCTTCACCGGGAGTGACCTCTTTAGTAAAGGTTTTCGTCACTATATTTTCTAAAAAGCTATCCGTTCCTTCAACGATATCAAGTTCATTACGTTAAAGGTTTTCGCCAGAAACCATTCGTAGCCCTCCGTCGTTTCATATGGGTAGTCAATAGTATTCAAGCTGTGTTTGTTGGCCAAAGTCAAGGCACAGTGTTTGGTAGCTGTTGGTTATTCATATGCAGCATAGATAGATGCGTTGGTTTGGGGCAGTCGTATAGCCTTGTTGGCCAAAGTCAAGGGCTTGTACGGATGGGCTCAAATTAACCTGGAGAATGACGGGCAGAACTTGACATGTGACTTATGATTTGTTGGCCAAAGTCAAGGTCATAAGAGCATGGGGCAGAAATCACATCGGGAGTTTCAAAAGAACTGAAACTTGCCAGACATGCGCATACCTTCTGGAGTGTGATACCGTGAGCGGATTCCGTCACGTTATCATGCGATGATAGTTGGATCCCGATTCCCACTGATGAGTTGGTTTACTCCTCGGGTGACCCCGACTAATTCTTCTTTCAGGTTTGGAGGAGAATTTGAGGTACAGTGGGAGGTTTCCTGATTAGATAAATTGGTAACCATTCTGATCTAGGCTAGAGTGCACGCTGAGTGTTTCTTTTCTCTCTCTCTCTGGTAGCAACCATTGACCTGACCCTAAGACTACGACTCAGAGATCAAGTTGACCGAACCTTCCTTAAACACTGGCTTTTGGATTGTCAGAGTTGCAGACCTCATTGCCACTCCTACTTTTACCCTTTTCTCCAGGACACCCCGTATTGCTACGAACGTCCACTTCCATTGGACAAAACCATCGTATGGTTATATACGAACTCGAAGGGATTTATTCGAGGATGGTTTCCGGTTCTGGAGAATACGAATAGGACTATTCAGTTGTCTTTTCCTTCTACCTTCTCTCAGGTTGCGAGTACTCCTTGGTTTAGGAGATAGTACACCTATTACGCAAATTGGATGGTCTTCTTCCAAACCTTAGGCTGGTGCCGAACGGTGGGGAATGAAGAAAACCAATTAGCCTAACGATGGTGTACAGAAGGTATTATGTAAAGACAAAGAAAGGGATTAGAAGGAGGGCAAAGTAAATTCTGACTGATATTCACGACCAAACCAAGTATTTCATTACCACTCCCACATCACCTTTGTGTTTCTCCAGGACACTCCGTATCACTACGAAGATCCACAGTTATTTGGATATTCCATCGTATGGTTATATACGAACTCGAAAGGAACTTGTTCCAGTTCGGGGATGGATTCTGGTTCAGGAGAGATAAGAATAAGGTTTATTCGGTTGTCTTTTATCTTCACCTTCTCTCGCATTGCGAGTGTTCCTAGGATTGGGACAGTACACCCATTATGCTTATTGGATAGTCTTCTTTCAAACCATAGGCTGGTGCCGAACGGTAGGGAAGGAAGAAAACCATTTGGGCTAAAGGGGTGTACAGAAGGTTACGACTAAAGACATATAAAGGGATTTGGAGAGATGGAAAAGAATTATACGGTTATAGTTGTGAATCTGGATAATGGTAGAGGCATTACTAGGAATACCAGGATACCCCATCGAAACATTTCAATGTTTCAGTTTCACTGTGTACTGTTAAAAGAAAACTGATTTTCCGATTAGACACTTGCTCCAGGGTATGTATTTACCAGGTATGATTCTCACATCTGTATGGTTTTACAGATGATGAGTGGGAGTAAGTTATTGGGAATAGGGTAATCATCCTCATTATATCGGGATTCGTTGTAATCGGTGATATTTGAGGAGATCACCTGGGCTGTTTGCCGGTCGGCAAATATTTGGTTTTGAATATCCGCTGTTGTGCACCAATTTCAAATTGATATATCTGTACGTCTATTTTCATAGAGTGAGATATACCTTTTGATATTATGTCGATGACATTTACCTATATCAGTGGATGGTTAGGTAAGGAGCATTGAACAGCGGTGTAATTCTTCTTAACCATAAGTACAGTTTTCAACCTACGACGCACAGTGAAAGAGTTGTTAGACTCAGCGGACTTATACAGAGTAATGTATGTTGTCCAGTGTCCATTAGGACAGAGGGGTTGGTCCCCATACTATATTCTGTTTACTTTTAACTTCTCTAGTTCTTAGACATGTGTTTCGTAGAAACACAGAGTCTAAGTTTTGAGGAGTTATAGGTATTTGAATAGAGTAGAGAACCAGGTGTAGCAAGTATCGGGATTCTTCAAAGTGATCGAAGATGTAGATACTTGTGTATGGTATTCAGTTGATAGTAATGATAAAGAGAAATTGCTTCTCTTTCAGGTTACTCATAATTGGAAGCATTCCTAAGTTGAGTAACGCTGGTCGTCCTCTTTCCATTTAGTTGACATGCACTGGAGACAGCTGCATGATTTGAATCTGGTTCAATTAATTCAGTGCCTCTGGTTCTATATTGGATATAGAACAGTTCATATCTTAAGGATGTTAAGGTACGGGGAGTTGTTCGGCTTATGATTAAAACCAGACACTGGACAACTCAAGGCACGTTTCTGTAATGGCTGTTTGTGGGTTGACCCAGGCTATGACGAGGGTTGATTTTCTACCATCTGGATGAACAATAGCGATATTGTTCTAGACTCGCCACAGTTTTATTTAAAAATGGATTTTTTCAGAAAACAGTAAGTGGGAGTATGGTAGAACTGGAAGTGATTCCAGAACCACAAACGATTACTGAAGATTTAATAAGGAACCTAAAGATTCAATCCGGATTGACATTCCATTGGCCACTCCGCAGATAAGGTGGGTAACTTCAGGCACCCGAGAGGTACTACGGTAGCCTCAAGGACGGTGACAGGGAAGTTCTTGTTTACCTACAATTACCATTGCTGTTGTTCCAGGCTGCGAAACCCGGCGGGAGGATGAGTATAGCGTCGTTCTAAACTAGTTTTAGAAGTGTACGTCTGTATGACTCTGCCAGAGGGTTGTCGTAGTCAGTGGGAGCAGCGGAAGCATTGGAGGACAGGTAGCTTATGTCTATTTATAGACTAAAGCACCAGTAGCGGAGATAGATCATCTATTTCTGACGTGACAGTCATAGGTTTGACTTCATCAGAATAGGGGATGGATCTGTTGAGAAGGTAGTAGGGTGTGATATCCTGGTATTTGGATGACATACACAAAGTAGGAAGTGATATTCCTATACTACGATCGGTTATATTTTGGTCGTCACACAGTGGTTTCTCCACAAAGGAAATGGATTTTGTATCAGACATACTGGTTACTAGATCTATGGTTTTAGGTCTAGATTTGGGTGGTTTCCCAATCTGGGTACTTAGATAGCATTCTAAGAGTATTTAGAATGGACGACTCCTGGCACGGTAGTGTACCTGCAGGTGATGGAGTCGCCCTCTCTAAAGGTGTCTTATAGACTAAAGTAGAGAGGGATGTGCATGATTGGCAGATCACTTGCTTAGGCAATTGAGTCAATCATGAGATGTCAAGTACCACACCAGATGTTGTTCTTGCACTAGATGCAATAAGTTGACATTGATCCAATCCTGGAGAAACAGTCGGAAGCAGTTTTAGAACATAAGTGGATGTTCTAGGGATATGATAACGGCTGCCTCTTTTGGGGGACAGTTATCATTCCAGGCTTCCAAGGTGACATAGACGACAAGGAGGTTGTCAGAGTTATAGTTTTCCCTCTGACGAGGGGCAGTATTCTGGACAAGTGATCCAGGCAGATACTGAGAGAGGCATGGCGCAGGATACTGATTAAGTTCAGTTGACGATACAGTCTAAGAAGTTTGGATTTGGAGTTCATTTATGAGCTCGGTCCCATCAGACATCCAGACATTCTAAGACAGGTATTGCTCATTTCGGGAGATGGCTTTCTCCGCGAACTTGAGATATAGAGAGAGACATAGAAAGAAACTTCAGTGCGGATCCACTCACTGAGGCTATTCCTCGACCGCAATAGTTTCACAAACGGGATTTGTGAGACTGACTAGTAGAGGAGTTGGGTGTTCGGTATCACACGGGCTGTGAGTATGCGACATCGCAATAATTAGCCTTGAGTGCAAGTGGGAGATTGTTGGAGATAGTGCCCTCAGAGTCAATTATTGGATCACAGGCACGTGATTGCAATGATTGAGGGATGACCTATCCCGGTACGACAGTCTTACTCGAGATGATAGTATGCTATCTGGTTTACCTTTATCATCGTGTACTGCTTTAGGTGACCTGACAAGTCGCTATTGCACGTTGATAGAGCCCCTAGGATTCTTTCTTGGCTGCCAGCAGTATGAGGGCGATCATATAAGTGAGAGCTGGAGTCTATAAGCACATCCTTAAAAGGTCCCTAGTCGTGGGAGTTTCGAGACAGGGCATCGATTCTCCAGAGTAGACTAGTGTATACAGTCGAGACCCCGACGAGGGGCGGTGGCCGGTCTCACAGGCCACTGGTGTCAGTTGGTTCACCTAAAATGTATACAGGTGCTCATTGGGTTATGAGTACACCGGACAGGACTCGCCGGGAACATGCTAGTTGGTCTTATACCTGACGTCAGATAGCAGTTCCCAGGTGACATGTGTACAGGTTAGTTCATCGACCTGGGGATCGTCATTTGTCTCGTGTGAGTTCCCACTGTGCTTTGATTACTACCCTACCACGGCTCAAAGGAGTCGTGCAAACAGGTTTTAGTTGGGTACAGTCCCGAGCCACATGGAGGCAGTGAGCGGATCTTCAGGGGTTCGTCTCTCCCGGTATTGGGGGTGAGGTCTCGCTGTGTCTAGGAGAGCCATTACACGAAGTCCTTGGCCAAGGCAGGAGATTTACTGGTAGGTATTCCAGTAGTATCTCAGGGTGTTCTGGGCTACACTCCGACACGACTTGTACCGCTTTTGGGGGTCTGACTTTTACCAACCCCCTAGGCCCGACATGCGATGCTCATAGACGAACGGACCGGACTGTACGGATATTGTCACTGACAGGCTCAGTAGGGTGTCAGGATGAGTTCGCTCATCGACGTCCCTTTTGGTCAATAGCTGGTGGCCCGTTACGTATTGGCTTATACCTCTGACGTGCTAGTGGTTAAATCCACAGCCATAGTATTGACGAGTCTTCAGAGTCCACCACACTTTCAGTTACTCAGCTTTCGGGCGAAACGCTGTAGAGGCCATATGGAGATATGGCAGGGTCCGATCAGATACGTGCGGTATTGCACGGATCAGGATTGGACAGTTTGTACTAGAGGCCGTATAGATATATGGTAAGGTTCGATCGGATACGTGCGGTATTGCACGGATCGGGATCGAACGGATATTACTAGCCGGCTTTGGTTTAAGCCGGATCCTAGTTTAGTACAGTGTAGATTTTGTCTCTTTGCATTTGTATCCGGTCGGAATACAGATGCGGGTGTGTATGCACAGTATCGGGGTTTTCCTGTAATTTATTACGGGACCAGTTTTCTAGAGTTGCCAGTTTGCATTCCGTTCCGGCCGGTTTTCCTTTGTTCTTTCCCGGCCGGACTTTTCCGATGGAGGGGGTTATTTGCAAGTTTGCAAATAACACTTTGTGGAGGGTTTTATTGCAAAAGTATTGATTATGATATCTTTCATCCATGATGCATTTATTGTGAAGTGAAAGGATTTGATTTGGATGTGAGTTTTGTGATCATTATGTTCTTGGATGTGGTCACCATTGCTTTTCTCCTACCATCACCTCCCTTCATGCCTTTTGATTCATTCCTCCACCCTTCTCACAATGAGAATGGCCGGCCACAATTTCTTGAGAGGAGATGAGAAAAATGAGAGAGATTCATTTTTGTGTATAGCATTCTTCATCTCATTCCATTTGCTAGAAAATTGAAAGCACCAATTTTCTTTAGACCATTCCTCCGTCTATGGCAACCAACCCCAAAGAGACATACTCTACACTACATTCTACAGCACTTCTTGGGCATGTCGACTTGCCAGCTTCATGCCCGAGTTGCCTCGATATAGAGGCGGGAGCCCGTAAAAGATGCAGGCGATGTGGTACCCTTCCGGCGAGGAGGCGACGACTGGAGCTTCCGCGGGAGATCGGGACGACGACGAGAAGACCGGAGGACTCGGATCACTCGGTATATCTCTAACCCGTCTTGGTGTTAGCTAGATCTAGTTTAATGGCCTGATCCGGGGTTTAGTGCGCGGTGGTGCCGGTTTGCTAAGTTCGCAAAATTAAAGTTTATCACCGTTTCCGCATTTGGCCGTCGGTTTGACGACCGGGGCGCCGCCGTGCACTTACAAGAAAACCCTAGGAAGCCTCTATGGGAAGAACTGAGTTCTTCACAGGAATTAAATTCCTTTTGAAAAGGGGAATTAAATTCCCAGAAATATTTTTTCTATGGACGGAGTTAAACTCCATGGATTTGAACTGTCGTCATCATCTCCCTGAAGGATCAGATGAACCCTAAAAGAGATTTACTGCTGAAGATTAAATGGTTTCACATTTCGGTTGAAAAACTTAAAGGAAAAATGGGTTCATATTTAAAGGGGTCAAACCCTTAGTATGGATTTAAAATCCAGAGAGTTGTATGTGTATGAAAGTTCTTCGATCATCCAAAGATCATTACCTGAAGAAAAGAATTCTTTTTTAACAGAGTTAAACTCTGAAAAATTTTCAAGGCAAAGAACTAAGCTCTGGAAAGGAGAATTAAATTCTCAGAAAGAAAAGTATGCAAGGAGGAAGATGAGCAAAGTGGAGGCTCTTCTGAAAAGACATGGGAATTTATAGGATGGGATGGAAAACGTTTCATCTACCCTACTCCCAAAGCAGATCCGACGGTCATAAAAGTGACAGTGTTGCACTCACATGCAGACACATGAGAACAACGCTGTGGGGGCATTTTTTCCCTGATTAAAAATCAGGAGAAGCTTCAGAAGAGGCATCACGTGCTCACACGTGACCAGTTGTCACGTGTTAGCACGTGACGTTTAAAGCAGCGGCAAAAAGCACATTCATCCCCTGATTAAAAATCAAGAAAAAGCTTCAGAAGAGGCATCACGCGCTCACACGTGACCAGTGGTCACGTGTTGGCACGTGATGGTTAAGCAGCGGCCAGAGAACAGAGCGCAGAAGGGAAGCCCATTTCAGGGGTCACGTGCCTACACGTGACCAGGGGTCACGTGGCTATACGTGACCGTCTTTAAAAGCCTTATTCTTTAACAGAATTAAATTCTGAGAAGAGATCATTCAAATCTTTCCAAACAGAGAATGATTATTTGGAACCGTTGGATTAAAAATCTAAAGGTGATTAAATATCACATATTTATGGAAAAATCTTGAACTTGGAAAGATTTCCCCCCTAAATCTAACCGAGATAACAAAGAGATATCTTTGGATTTAAAATCCAATGGTGAATAAAATTCACTTAACAATCTAAAGGCCCAGATTAATGATGAAGATAAATCAAATCTCTCAATATACAAATCAAATCTCTCAATGAGAGATTTACTAAGCAAATTGATTCTCTTCCTTCTCCTATAAATAGGAACCAAGAAAAGAAGAGAAGGGACCTTTTTTTTTGGAAGACCTTTTTCTAAAACTTTTTTCTGAAACCTTGAGACCTTTGGATCTTTTTCTTTTGATATACATATAGAGAGAGAGAGAGAGCCTTTGATTCGCTGCAAAAAGGAAAACTTTAGGTAAGAAAAGAAAAGGGAGGCTTCAAAGGAGAATTTAATTCTCAAAAGAGTTTAACTCTTATATATAAAAAAAGAACTTAGTTCTTTCTCTGGTTGAGGATCTGCAAAGTGCACATCTCCTCATGAATTGAGAATTTAATTCTCATTGGGTTGAGATCCTGCCATGCAGATCTAAAACACAGAGGAGGGACTGAGTTTAGAGAATTTAATTCTCACTAAATGATAGGAATTCAATTCTTTTGAGATAAAATTAGGGTTTAACCCTATGTTACAGGAATTTAATTCCTTCAAAAATGAACAGAACTAGGGTTTAACCCTAATTGAGAACATAATTCTCTCAAACTCATAGGAATTTAATTCCCTTAAGAAAAGAAATTAGGGTTTAACCCTATTTAAGAATATAATTCTTCAGAAGAAAACAGGAATTTAATTCCTCTAAAGTTTGTTGTTAGGGTTTAACCCTATGAAGAATTTAATTCTTAAAAGATGAACAGATCTTTAAAACATGCAAAGGACCAGAGTCACGTGCTACCACGTGACCCCTGCAAAGATCCACAGAAAAGAACTTTGAAGCAAATACCTCACGTGTTACCACGTGACTCCTGCAAAGATCCATAAAAAAGGAACTTTGAGGCAATGCCTCACGTGCCCCACGTGATCTCTAAAGCACACAGAGAAAAAGGCAAAAGAAACAAAAAAGAGCTCTAGGGCGCCCTCATGTGTCAAAACGTGACCCCTAATGAACATTCTAACAGATCAAAGTGTGGGCACGTGATGGCTTTCAGAATTAAAAGTGCTAAACACTTATCTGTAGAACAAAATAAAGGGAAGCAGGGCGCTCTCACGTGCTACCACGTGACCCCTTGGCTGAAGCTCTAACAGATAAACGCCCAAATTCTCATCACGTGAAAGCACGTGATACTTCAAAGTATTCAATACTTTTGACTGAATAAAATAAGAGGAATCAGGGCGCTCTCACGTGTCCACACGTGACCCCTCTCTCCTTAGTGTTTAACACTAGTCTGGAGATTTTGTCCCCAGTGTTTAACACTGATTTTCTTAGTGTTTAACACTGATTGGAAAACACTATTTGCAGTGTTTAACACTGATTTGCTTAGTGTTTAACACTAATTTGAAAACTATGTTCTCAGTGTTCAACACTGATTATCTTTTAGTGTTTAACACTAACTTGTTAATCTTATTCCCAGTGTTCAACACTGTTGGTCTCTAGTGTTTAACATTTGCTTTAGCCCAATTGGCTAAGTTTCCAGAGGCAAAGCCTCTCCTTCAATGAACCAATAGAGGGCCAATATCCCAAATATGATTGGACTTAGCCCAAGTTGGCCATAAGTCCTCAATTCAAACTTAACTGGGCCAATGGGCTCATAATATAATAATTGATCTTAGTTTCCAAATTGGACTGCAGATCACTTAATCTACCTTGGTTTAAGGGTACATCTCTTCACTCCTTTGATACTTGGCGTTGTAATTCCTCAACGTCTTCAAAGAGGTGACGGGTCCCGATGACCATACATTGATACGGACTGTGGGGTCCTTAAACTCATGGACTATGAGGTTCTTAACCTTGACCGTAATGTCTTAAAACTAAACGCCGGACTGTGGGGTCCTTAAACCCATGGACTATGAGGTCCTTAACCTTGACCGTAATGTCTTAAAACTAAACGCCGGACTGTGGGGTCCTTAAACCCATGGACTATGAGGTCCTTAACCTTGACCGGAATGTCTTAAAACTAACAACGGACTATGACGTCCTTAACCTTGACCGTGATGTCTTAAAACTAACATCGGACTGTGGAGTCCTTAAATCCACGGACTAGACGTCCTTAACCTTGACCGTAACGTCTTAAAACTAACACTGGACCGCAATGTCCTTAAACTACCTATTGACCGCAAAGTCACTAAACTAAACAACAGGGCTCCCCTAATCGCTCTCTTGTCGGATCTAAACGATCCCGTTAAGTCGATCTTAGTCTAAAACTAGACTAACGTATCCTTAACAAACGTTTAAGTCGATCTTAGTCTCAAACAAGGCTAATGTATCCTTAAACACAACCCCCAAACCCAAATCTAAGATAATACGGATTTGGACTAGTCCACGCCCTACGGACGACGACATAACTCAGTCTCTGTATACAATCCACGGGCAACCGAACACGAATCAAACACACACGACACGAAGTGATCATCTGGAGAAGGAGAAAGTTATTACCGCAATGCGGTAGCGTAATTAACTGCAGGGGCTTGCGCCTGCAGGGAAGAGCGTCCCCACAATCAAAAACCCCTCAAGCGACGGGGAATCTGACGAAGTCTGCTATATCGGACGCATCTGTTTAAACCTTCGATACACGGTGCCATAAATCAACTTGGCATCTTCGGAGAGGTAGACGGATAGCACCAATTAGCATCTGCCCCGAATCTCAAGCTAGACCGTCCATGTCTTGGCCACCATTCGGAGGGGAACAAGGATGTCACGGTTCGTATTAGTTTAAAGACGTTTCGGTCCGTAGTTAGTTTCAAGACATTGCGGTCCATCGTTAATTTAGGGACGTTTCGGTCCTTTGTTTTCCGTGTTTGGGACGGGGTATCGTTGGATACTACCTTTAGAGTCTTGACTCAAGAAGATAGCGAGCGGACATAGGCATCATCATCTATCATTGACCTGAGTCGTGATTTGTCAGGGGTGGTACTTCTTAAGGAATCGGCCGTTTATTGGCCAGAAGGGTCTTTCTCCATGCATATACATAAGCAAGTAAGCCCCACCTTGGTAGACTTTTTCTATAATGCACGGGCCCTCATAGTTTGACTCGAATTTCCCCCGTTTGGCACGATTGGGAATCATAGGTCTCTTTACCACTAGCACGAGTTCACCTTGGCGGAATGTTCTCGGCCTATTTAATCTTTCGTATATCTTTGCTTTGTAAGCCTCCAAGTTTTGTTGCACCATGAGACGAGTTTCATCAAGGGCGTCGAGTTCCTCAAGCCGAAGATGGGCATTCTCTTCGTCTGTTAGTTCGTACCGAACCGCCAGTCGTAGAGAGGGTGGATCTATCTCCAAGGGAAGTACCGCTTCCGTGCCGAATACCAACACGAATGGCGTTGTATTCGTAGCTGTTTTGAACGTTGTTAGATATTCCCAGAGAGCTTCATGGAGTCTCTCGTGCCAGTCCTTTTTATTTTTGGACACCGTCTTCTTTATGATCATTGTCAAGGTTTTGTTGAAATCCTCAGCTAGACCGTTAGCTCGGGGATTATAGACCGAAGAGTATCTCCAGTCTATGTTATGCTGCTGTGCGAAGCGGCTGATTCTGTTACTTCTGTAGGCCGGCCCGTTATCGGAGATAATCCGTCACGGAGTGCAGAACCGATAGATGACGTGTGTCTTGAAGAAATGGAGAATATTCTCCGTCTTCACTTCTCTTAGCGGTACTGCTTCTTCCCACTTAGAGAAGTAATCAGTTGTCGCCAATATAAATCGATGTCCTTTGGATGACGCTGGTTTGATGGGCTCAATTATGTCGGTTCCCCACATTTCAAACGGCCAGCTAACCACTGTTGGGTGTAGCGGGTTTGGATGTTAGTGTATGAAGTCCCCATGAATTTGGCACGAGTGGCACTGCTTCGTGTATTCGAGACAGTCATGAATCATCGTGGGCCAATAGTAGCCCATTCTTTTGACCTTCAGCTTCATCTTTGGCCCAGTTTGATGAGAACCGCAGATTCCGTCGTGAGTTTCTTGGATGACTCTCCTTGCTTCTTCCGGTCCCAGGCATCTCAGCCACAGAGAGTCGAACGACCACTTATATAGAACATCATTGACGAAGACGAAAGACAGAGCTCATTTCATGAGCTGATGTCTTGAGGATGCATCTTTAGGTGTTCGATGGGATTTGAAGTAGTTTATTAAGACTTCTCTCCAATCCTTAGCCCTTTCTTGGTCCTCTACTTATAGGGCTGTTTGCTTGGTCGCTTCCTTTTCTTCAGACAACTCTTGAGATGTTTCTGCTGGTGCAAGAACCCAACGGCTTTGTACAATGATCCTCACGTCATCGAGGTTTTCGTCAGCTAGTTCTTTAGCGAGTTTGGCTAATGCGTCCGCTTTGCTATTTTCTGTACGCAGTATGCTTTCCAGAATATATGAGGGAATTTGAGTCAGCAATTGCTGTACTCTTTCGCTGTACTTTACTAACTCCGGTTTGCACGTATGATAGTCGACGTTTACTTGACTAATGACCAGCTGGGAGTCTCCATGTTTGAGGAGATTTTTTATTCCCATATCAACAACGATCTCAAGACCTGCTATCAAAGCCCCATATTCTGCTTCATTTTTTGTCCTCGGCTCTGTTAGGGAAAAGGCAAAGCGCATTATACCTCCTCATGGAGTCACGAAGATGAGGCCTACTCCAGATTTGATTATGGGGGAGCTGTGCTTTCACTTTTTCATGGAAGATGCCCCATCGAAGTAGAGTTCCCATCGGGTATCACTCTCTCCTCTTTTCCTGTCGATCGTGTCAAACGTGTGCTCGTCTGGCAATTCACAATTTATGGGTGAATCAGCAGGTATCGGATACTCAGCGAGAAAGTCGATGATGGCCTGGCCTTTCACTGCCTTGAAAGGTCGGTATGTTATCGAGAATTCCATTAAGAGTAGGGCTCATTTAGCGAGTTGTCCCGTTAGTATGGCTCTTGACATCAAATATTTAAGAAGATACACTTTTCATATGAGATGGACCTCATACGCCAAAGCATAATGCCGAAGCTTCGTTATAGCGAAGATTAACTCCAGGCAGTGTTTTTCGATAGGGGAGTAGTTGTTTCTGCCCCCAGTAGAACTCGACTCAAATAGTAGAGGGCTCTCTTTTTCCCTTAGTCGTTTTCTTATGCCCATAGTGCGCCTAAGGAACCTTCAAGGGCGGTTGTGTACAGGATGAGGGGTTTTCCCTTGACTGGAGCGGTCAGTACTGGCGGATTCTGCAGGTATTGCTTGATTTCGTCCAGTGCACTTTGGCATTTACGATCCCAAACGAACGGGGTCCCCTTCTTCATCAGGTGACTGTAGGGACGGCATTTTCCGGAGAGGTTGGCTATGAACCGCCGGATATACGTGAGCTTCCCTTGTAGAGACCGCAACTGTTTTAAAGTTCTTGGAGTGGGCATTTCCATAATCGCCTTGATCTTCAATGGATCTATTTCGATGCCCTGGTGTCATATGATGAATCCTAGGAACTTGCCTGAGGAAACTCTAAATACGCATTTCAGAGGGTTCATCTTCAGGTTATACTTACGAAGACGTTGGAACACTATTGTCAAATGCTCCCAGTGTTCCTCGTACGATTTTCTTTTCACTACGAGGTCATCGATATAGAATTCGACGATTTCATGGATGAGGTCATCGAAAATCTTCGTCATGGCTCTCTGGTAGGTAGCGCCAGCGTTCTTCAGACCGAAAGGCATCACTTTGTAGCAGAATATGCCCAGAGGGGTCCGAAAAGCGGTATGCTTCTGGTCTTCGAGATGCATCTTTATTTAATTGTACCCTGATGAGCCGTCCATGAAGGAGAAGACTTCATGAGTGGACGTGTTGTCTATCATCAGCTCGGTAACCGGTATGGGGAAATCATCCTTCAGACAGGCTTTGTTGAGGTCCCGAAAGTCCACGCAGATGCGCACCGTCCCATTTTTCTTCATCACTGGGACAATGTTGGCGATCCAGTCGAGGTATTGAAATTTCTAGATGAAGCCGGAATCGATTAGCTTCTTGACTTCGGCGTTGATACTTATCTCAAGTTCGAGACGCATTCTTCTGGGTGCTTGTTTGACTAGCTTGATGTCCGGAGATATCGCCAATTTATGCACAGCTATTTCTGGATCTAGCCCCGGCATCTCAGAATAGTTCCATGTGAAGCAGTATTTATACTGCATGAGCACGTCCTTTAACATAGCCGCCTGTTTCTCAGACAGCGGCTCACTGACGAACGTTGGCCTTGACTCGTTTGCCGTCCTGAAGTCGATTTTTCTCAGGTTGTCTGTTGTGGTGTGTATTCCATCTTCCAGCTCTTTTTGGCGCCGGTGGAAATTCTGAGATCATCCCGTCCTCATCTTCATTTGCGAAGCACTGGGAGAGATTGTCCACATTCTCATGCTCTCTTTTTTCCGCCAGCGTTATTACGTGACAGGTACGAGATCATTTCCAAGACCGATGTTGATCGGGTTCTACTTTCGCTATATACGTCGCCTTTGGCAAATGCTTTTGTGGTGGGGTTACCCTCCAATTGTTGGATAGAGCGAATCTGCCGAGTTGATATTGTTCTTCGGCCCAGTTTTTTAAGGTGAAGCAGTCTTCAAGAGTATGTCCTATCGCTCGGTGATAGGACATATAATCCGGATGATGAACCTCGTTTTCTTGATCGGGGTGCCGAGACTCCGGGAGTGTCATCATCTGATGTTTCATGGCAAGGTCAAAGATTCTCCTTGACTTGTCTCGAGGAAAAGAATATGCTCGACTCATCTTTTTCATAAGAGACGGATTCCAGCTGACCTTCTCTCGATCACGTGGTCTTTTGGATCCGTTTTGCTGATGTCGAACATTTTTTCCGTTCTTTAACTTGATTTTGCCTTCTCGTCGGGTCTTTTTCTTATCTTGGGAGTGCATGACGGGCTGATGGTGGAAGGCATTATCATCCTCCGTGGCCTGCTGAAGGAGGCGCTGCGTCTTGGATTTTTCGTAAATGGCCATTTCGCGTTGTGGTCGTTCTGAACCTTTTGACTCGCTTCCCTTACCAGCTTATCCATTTGTTCTACAAACGACGGACTCGGCATTTTTATGACAGGACCTCGTTCTGGTTCAATGTCAGCGTCTTTTAAAAGAGCATCCTCTTCTTCATCGAGGTCATTTATGACATGGTAGTCATGAAATTGCTCCCGTTTCTTGGACTAGACATATCCAAGCCCAATCATTTCAATTTTCCCGTCGGGCAATTTTTGCTGAATTCCGGGGACGTTCCAAATCCTGTTGTATAACTAAGCTTGTCGAGCAGTCTGTTTGAAAAGTACGCCTTGGCATCTTAATAACCTTCTCAATCCCTCCGTGTAGTATATGGACAAACGGATGGGTTGGAGCCTATCGAGCGCAAAATCGGCACCATGCCAGACTTCTCTTTCGACTTTAGTCTCCCAGGATCGATAGAATAGGATCGTTTTTTCACCTCTTTGCCTGGGAGGGACGTAGAATGTCTGCAGCTCTTGCACGCTATATGTCTCAAGCGCATCAAGCTCTCTGTAATGCTGCCACGAAACCATGGCGATTTGCAAACTCTGATCATCTCCAGTAAGGGCATGCATTGATGGACGGACCAAAAACACCGAGTTGACTTCGTCTTCAGAGTCGCTGCCAAAGACCAGAATAGGGGTCGATTGTCCCGGCCTGTTGCATTAGGGAGGCCCCGAATAGACTGTCTCTTCTTCCTCCTCAGTATCGCTCCCGAAGACCGGGATAGTGGCGATAGCTTTTTGTTTGTTCTCCGGTTTATGAAATCTTTCCGTGTCTTCGAAGTCTGGTAGGAAGTACTTGGCATCTTCGTATTTACGGAGAATGGGTTTAGTTCCCCCGTCATGGTGTACTCGAGACCATTTTTGAAATACTTCATACACTGATGTTGTGTAGAAGGGATGATGTTGTACTCGTGTAACCAAGGCCTGCCGAGCAAAGCGTTGTAGCAGGTCTTGGCATCAATGATATGAAATTTGATGTCAGTGACGAGCAGCCCAAAGCGTAACATCAGTATTACAGACCCGAACGTCCATGATGAGTGAGAGTCGAACCCGGAGATGGTGATTTTATCCCAAGCGAGATGCTGAACGCTCATGCAGATTTCTTTTAGCACCCTCACATTTAGGAGGTTGACAAAGGACCCGTTGTCAACTAAGATTTTCCCTATCTTGATGTCATGGCAATACCCGGTAACATACAGGGGACGGTTGTGCTCGCACGTCCCGAGGAGGAGTTCTTCATCGCTGAAGGTGATGTCAGCTGTGTGCACTTCTTCCAGCTCGTCCTTCATCTTTTCTTCAGTAAGGAAAGCTTGAAACTGCTCGAGCTCTTGTAAGGCCCTGATCAGAGAATCTCGTGCCTCTTTAGATAACGGAAGGGCATCCAAAATGCTTAGCTGTGAGGGTATCTTCCTCAGGTGTGCTAGGACATTGTAATCTACTTTGCTTTTCTTGGGCGGGTCCTTGGCTGTCAGCTCTTCGACGACTCGGTCATCGAGGGCGATATCCTCAGGGACTTTTTCTTTCCTTTTATCCTTTTTATTCGATCCCTTGTTTGTAGGTCCGAGATTCTTTTCAGGCAACGTACGACTACATAGCTGAATGTTTTCGCAGTTCTTTATCTTTTCCTCTTTTCCTGAGGTGGATTCCATGAAGAGAGGGCCGAAGGCTATTTCTTCATCAGAATCGCTTCCGAAGGTGAGAACTTGCGATCCCCCGGAATCAACCATGTGATAGTTGCCGACAGTTCTTTTTTGCTCATCTGTCGTGCTTCTCTGCTCCCGACGAGTCTTGCACTTCATCCTCTTGAAATGTTGTCGGTGAGCAACGTATCCCTGCCACCACTTTTTAAAGGCCATGCATTCTTCAGTAGGGTGTGCAATCCTCTGATGGTATAAGCAGTAGTTAGGATGTGCATCCGCTTCGTCAAGGTGTATACCGCCAGGAGTATTTCCTTTGAAAGATGGCAGCTTCATTCCCATTGACAGGGCTTTAGAGAACCATTTCCTCGTTTTAAGCTTGTTTTTGTCTGCTGCAGGCATGTTTCGATCTGGTTGGAGTGCTATGCGACTCATCCCTACCATGATTTCTTCAACTTGACGCTGATGCCTGGCCCTTTCAAATATGGTCATTTCACGCTCTTGATCAGCTTTGCTCTTCTGGCGGGCTTCATTCAGCAACATGTCAATCATCTGGTCTGACGGTTCCAAGGATTTTAGCACCGACCCTACCCTCAGCTCCTCTATATTATCTTCTGATGCCGAGTGATCTTCTTCGTCATTTATTGGTGAATGAGAGATCATGTGACAACTTGCCACATAATCCTCGGGTTCTTCTGACGAGTCTTCTCCCTCATCATCGTCGTCATCTCCGCCCTCAAGGATATGGTTGAGAAACTCTTGGAGTGTGACCAGGGTTCGTGCCTTCTGGTTATATTCTTCCAGCGCATCAATATACTTTTGCAGGTTCGTGCGGTTGTCATCAGACTGCGTGGGCTTTTTGGTCTTCTTCTTTTTCTTTGAAGACTTTGACGGCTGGGCCTGGGTATTTTGCCCATTGCTACCAACTCTCGGCGTTGGGCGTGGTTTCAGCATCCCCTCAATGATCTCTGGCTCCAGTGGGCTCTTCCATCTAATTGCCGGACATGCTTGAAGATCCTTGAGCATTCTCTTAGTCTTGTCTGAAAGAACAACCTCTCATAGAGCTTGCTCTATAAATGAGCATGATTCCCATGGCATGTCCACCTTTTTAGGAGCATGCGGTTGTGGCGGGTTCACCCTCCAGTTTTCAGACAGCGCGAATTTTCCTTGTTGATACTGGTCCTCAATCCAGTTTTTGAAAACGTAGCAATCTTCAATTGGGTGACCCACTACTCTATGGTAGGGACAGTAATTGGGATTGTTGACATCGCCTGGTTGCAGTGGGCATCTCGGATTTGGCAGAGTCATGAGCCTATTGCGCACCGCCAGTTCGAACATTCTCGTTTTATCCCGAGGGAATGAGTAAGGACGTCTCAGCTTTTCTCCAAGTGATCATCATTTATCATTTTGGCGAGCAGCTGGCTTCGGATCACTCGGCTGTTGTTGAGAGTTGGTGACAAAGGTCTCTTTCCCTTTGCCCTTTTTTCATTTCGAAGCTCCGTTTTCGAGGAGGCGGTCTATGGCCCATCTGGTCCATTTGGGCCAGCTTGTCGATCAAGGCTTGGAAAGTGGTCGGCTTGAAAAACATCATAAACTGGGATATAGTTGCCTGCGGATCTAGAGTCCCCATGAACATGCCCATGGCAGGAGCTTGTTCTATGCGTTGTTCGCATCTCGACCATAGGTTCCGCCACCGAATCGCATACTGAACCCATGTCTCTTCTGGCTTCACCCTGGCATTGATCAATGCCGTAATCGGGGTGCGCTCGCTAGCGCTTGCGAAATACTGGGTGAATAGCAACTCCATTTCCATAAATGTTTTGATGGAATCATTTGGAAGCTCCGAGTACCATTCAAAAGCTGTCTCTGCTAGGCTGCCGACGAACTGGCGAAGTAGCAGTTTGTCGTCACCTCCAGTATTGCCGCAGAGAACCCTGAGCTGAGCGATGTGCTGATGGGGATTGCCTGTCCCCTTATATACGTGAAATTTAGGGATCGTATATCCCGGCGAGTACTTAATTTGATCGTACTAGCCTGGATATGGTCGCCCAGTTTGGACGACTTGGCCAGTTGCTTCACTTGCCTGATGAGCTCGTATTTGTTAAGTTATGTAGTCATCAAGCACAGCTTTCGAGATCGTCCCCTCCCTGGCTACTGATAAAGCGGGAAGTGGGTTTGATGTCTCCCCTCTGTCGTCTTCAATGATTATTGGAGGATCTTCGGTTGGAGGGTCCGGCTGGATCATCATCCCCACCATATCTTGGAATAGGAGCGTCATTTGTTTTATGTTAGCCGCTTGTTCCGTGGCTTCTTTATCTTTCTTTTCAAGCACTCTTCGGAGGAACTCGGAGTCGGTTTCCTGCTCCTGGCGTTGATCAGACGATACTTCCGGGCTTTCTTTCTGCCCAATAAGCGCGGCCATCTTTGTTAGAATCTCCTGAAGTTTCTGTTGTTGCTCCTGAGCCTTTGTTACGGCCCGCGTAAGTGGTCGATGACCCCCAGAAGCATGGATTTCCTCTCTTCCGGAAGCCATGTAGACGGTGTGCACTACCATGCCCCTAGACTTGGGGTGTTTAGGTTCGGTGCCCTTGAGATTTGTCGTAGACACGGGGATCTTCTCCGGCTTTCTCTTTTTATGAGCGGTCAAAGTTGAGGGGGCTGCAACAAGCACCCTTGCAGACGACGCCTTCTGTAGCATGGTGACGGGATGATCTTCCTCTTGTCGGCCCTTCATTTTCTTCTGTTGGCGGGAATAGTCTTTGTCGATCACAGAGTCTTGGACTCTTTGCCAAACCCTGTAGATTTTGGAGGACAGCCGCTGAGAGGGCTATTCCGGGTTTTCCTTTATAACCTTCTCCACAGGTGGAGGAGACTTTTTCAACACGGCGGTTGGAGAGTTCTTGTGCACCCTCCTGAGCGGCTCAAAGTTGTTCCCAATTGGAATAACAACATCAACTTCCACCATTGGAGCTGGTGGGGTAAGTCCAGAAGGGGAATTGCCCCCAGCTTTCTTCACTCGGCGCCAGTGACAACGTCGAGAATGTCGTGTAGCCGGGATCACCTTTATCGTTGGAGCAGCTTCTTCATGCCCCCTGCTCTGAGGAGAGACGGTTATTGGCGCCAACCTGTCAAAGACTGACATCCGCCGAGAAGGAATGGTCAACCTGTCGAAGGCCGACTTTCGAGTAGGGGAAGTAGTTTGGACGACCCCATCTGCAGCAGGAGTTGGGATAACCTTCTCTGGTACTGCGAGCCTCTTCGCGGACACCTTTCAGCTTAGGCTCAACCTGTCGAAGACTGAGGCAGTAGACTTGGGCGACCCGTTGAGAGGGGCCGTGGTAGTTGCAAACCGATCGAAGACCGACTTTTTCGGCGCTTCCTGTGATGGCACTGGGGTGTTGAAGCTCATTGGTGGGAGAATGGTCCCGAAGAACAATCCAGTGGTGGCCTGTGTCACCTGTTCCATCGGCATTGCGTAGATGGAGGCCGCTTAGGGCCCGTAAGTTACTCCTCCAGATAGGACGGAGCGGGAGTTGTTGCAGCTGGTGCAGATGGAAGCCATTAATCTTCTTTTCTCTGCACGGGAGTAAGACACCAAATCTTAGTACCTTGAATCCATAGGCAACCATAGCAGACCGCGATTTGTTCGCGACACACGACACACAAAGTGTGGAGTGGAAAGAGGAAAAGGTCCCACCGGACATGCCAGAATCTGTTTACCACCGAAAACAGAGACGAAACCGCGTAGGTCGTCTTGCCTGAATTTGGGGGCAGATGCTATTTGGTTTTATCTGTCTACCTCTCTGAAGATGCCAAGTTGATTTATGGCACCGTGTATCGAAGGTTTAAATAGATGTGGTCGTTGTAGCAGACTTCGTCAGATTCCCCCTCGTTTGTGAGGGGGTTTTTAATTGTGGCGGCGCTTTTCCCTGTAGACGCAAACCCCTGCAATTAATTACGTTACCGCATAGCGATAACCACTTTCTCCTGCTCCAGAAGGTCACTTCATGTCGTGTGTGTTTGTTTTATTTTTGGTTGCCCATGGATTGTATACGGAGACTAATTTATGTTGTCGCCCGTAGGGTGGGGATTAATCCAAATCCATATTTTCTTAGATTTGGGTTTGGTTTGATTTAAGGATCGTTAATCTCGTTTGAGATTAAGATTAACTTAAATATTTTTTAAGGATACGTTAGTCTAATTTTAGACTAAGATCTACTCAACAAGGTTTTAGGATCATTTAGATCCAACGAAAGAGCATTTGGGCTCCATCGTTTTAGTTTAGGGACATTACGGTCTATAAGTTTAAGGACATCATAGTCCGTGTTTAAGAACATCATAGTCCATAGAGTTTAGTTTAGGAACGTTGCGGTCCATAAGTTTAAAGACATCATGGTCCATAGAGTTTAGTTTAGGGACATTACGGTCCATAAGTTTAAGAACATCATAGTCCATGGAGTTTAGTTTAGGGACGTTACAGTCTATAAGTTTAAGGACATCATAGTCCGTAGAGTTTTGACTCATCAGTTTGAGGGTGCGCCAAGAGTTATTGGTTATTGGGACCCTCCACCTCTTTGAAGACGTTGAAGAATTACAACGACATGTATCAAAGGTGTGGAGAGATGTACCCTTGAACCAAAGAATGCTCATCAGGGACTTGGTAGTCCCGTTTGGCACTAAGGCCAATTTAGTAGAAGACCTATAGGCTCGGTCGATTTGGGGTTTGGCCAACCTTGGGCTGAGCCCACCTGATAACTTATTTGGGCTTAATCCTTTTGTTCAATAATGCTGAGCATTGATATGAGCTTTGATGCTCACCCCCTTTCTTTGTTTTTTTTATTGAGTGTTAAACACTCTTTATGGCATTGGGCTCTATTTACGGAGTGCTTTATGTTAAACAGCGCCCACGTGAGAAGCACGCGGAGCGCTCGGCGCTGAGCGCCAACTATTGAGTGCAGAACACTCTTTAATCTATTAGCGCCCACGTGAGGGGCACGTGGAGCGCTTTAGCGCTGAGCGCCAGACTTTAAGTGTTAAACGCTTTATTATTAAATAGCGCCTACGTGAAGAGCACGTGGAGCGCTTGGCGCTGAGCGCCAGACTTTAAGTGCTAAGCGCTTCTTATAAGATAGCACCCACGTGAGGAGCACGTGGAGAGCTCGGCGCTGAGCGCCAGACTTGGAGTGCTAAACACTGAATTTTCTGGTTTGCTCGATTCAATTCTCTGAGAATTAGATTCTCACTTATAAAAAACTTTGTGTTATAAATCTGAGATCTGGAAAAAGAACTAAGTTCTTCTAATGTGAGAGTTAAACTCTTAAATATGGAGGAGATACTGTGATCCCTCTTATTTTTATTTACCTTGAGAAGAAATTGCTCTCGTTTCTGAAGTTTGAAGTTTATGGGGAGGTTCTTCTCTACAAGACTTGAGGTCTTGGGTCCTTTACATAGGAAAGGCTGATTTGTTGATTCAATTAAGGAAATCTCTCATTGAAAATTTCTTAATTGATGTAGGGAATTTATCCACCGTCGGATCTTTGATCCAAAAACTTCTGTTTTACAGAAGAAATTTTTCTTGTTTTTAACAAGATTGGAAAATATTTTTCCATACAGAACTTATTTTGTATCTTGGTGATTTTTTTAATCACCATTGGATCTTTGATCCAACGGTGCTCTGATTTACAGAGCACAATCTTTCTTGTTTAGACAGATTTGAGGAGTATTTCCTCAATAAGAATTTAATTCTGTGTCTTGGTGATTTTTAATCACCATTGGATCATTGATCCAACGGTGCTCTGATTTACAGAGCACAATCTTTCTTGTTTAAAAAGATTTGAGGAGTATTTCTTCAGTCAGAATTTAATTCTGTATCTTGATGATTTTTAATCACCATTGAATCATTGATCCAACGGTGCTCTGATTTACAGAGCACAATCTTTCTTGTTTAGAAAAATTTGAGGAGTATTTCCTCAATCAGAATTTAATTTTGTGCTCTGATGATTTATCATCTCCGTTGGATTTTTGATCCAAGGGTGGAAAACTTTTAGTTCTGGTGCTGCCTCAGAGTTTTTTAAGCCTGAGCGCTGGCGCTCTCGTGCTTTGCACGTGAGGCGCTGCCTCATAATTTTTAACTCTTGGCGCTGCCTCGGTGTTTTTTAAGTTTGAGCGTTGGCGCTCTCGTGCTTTGCACGTGAGGCGCTGCCTCAGAGTTTTTAACTCTTGGCACTGCCTCAGGGTTTTTAACTCCG